>JARFXV010002777.1:0-70461 GCA_031761425.1 Cosmopolites sordidus | reverse complement strand
TTTCCAAAGGAAATTTGGAGTCCTACTTTTCTGCTGTTTCTTTTAGGATTTCAATCTGTTTTTGTGTCGTTAATATATCTAGCCAAAATTGCTGCCAGACCATCAATTTTGATCAGACATCAATTGCCAGACCATCAATTTTGATATTGGTTCTCTCCAGTTTAATGGGCTAGTCAATATTCAGGGCCGACTTTTTCACGCTACTCCTGTATTACTTTTTCTAGAACACAGTTCAAGAGTGGCGAGAGTCCATCCCCTTTTCCCACTACAGTTTTAATTTCGAATGGTTCTGAGATGTCACCCATGAATTTAACATTCGACCTTATGTTAGCTAGTGTGGCTTTAATAATTGGTCAATAGAATCATATACTTTTTTGAAATCCTCAAATGTACAGACGAAATTTTTATTGTACAGTTTTTGATGTCTTAGGATCAACTTTATATTTATTCAGAATCTATTCTATCTACTAAACAATCATACTATCATACTAAACAACTAAGCGACTGGAATTCAATTAAGAATAAGTAATACAGTTTGATATTCAAATATTAAATTCAAAATGATATAACTTTTCCAATGATAGTCTATAAATATTACGAGTTCTACCTAACACAGCACTAAGAAACTGTTTGAATTTCTAATTATTCGTTCAAAAGATATTTTAAACGTTGAATAACGCAAAACGATTTATTTTTTCTTGAAAAGACTGATTGTTGGGCATTAAACATGCACTTTCGTTCTGAACAGGCACAGCTCTTCGCTTTTCAGCTCAAAGCAAAACGCTCTTTTCGCGAAGTTAATAACCACTGAAGTTATTTTTCCGGCAAATAACGCCACAAAGAAAAGCTTCACGCCTGCTGAGAGAGGTAATGTTTTCGCTTTTTACAAAAATAAACTACACGCAGCCATGTCAGTCACAGGCAGATTTGCTTAGTTCTTGGCGGAACATTTTTTCATCTTTTCATTTATTATGGAGGTCTTTCAGCTTAAAATTCGGAGTTACCGGTAAAAAGGAACGTAGAGGTGCGTTCTAAATGAGAAACAGTGGCGGTTCGTAACTTCCAAAAAATAATATAAAAATTAATATATAATTATATATATATATATATATATATATATATATATATATATATATATATATATATATATATATATATATATATATATATATTATTCACGTATGGGCCTTGGTGAACCACGCGAAGTACAGTTAGAGGCATTTGTTGTTGTTAGCCTTCCTTTGCGCCCATACTGATTTCATTCTTTCGCTATGAGCTTTTTTCGTTTCGTCAGACCAAGGTGTTCAAGTCTTTTTACATTTTCTCTTTCTTGGTCAACCTCACAAACGTTAACCTTGTGTCTGAAACAGCCTCTATCCTGAATTTCACTTTGTGTAATATTTGCTGATTTTAGTTCCTCTTTAAGTGCAGCAATAGTCTACTCGGATTCATCTGTTTTATGTGTCCGTAAAACTTAAGTCTTCTTTTTCTCATATCGCTATGTGTATCCGTTTGATTTCTTATCCTATGTTTGATTTCTTGGTATTCTCGAAGTAGGTATGTTGTGCTATTTATTTGTTTGGTGCCTAAGATTTTTCTTATAATTTTTCTTTCCTTCTTTTCAATCTCCTCGATGTCTCTCTTTCTATCCAAAATGCGCTTTTCTGCCCCATATAGGCATTATGGTTTAATAACTCTGTTATAATGTCTCAGATTTGTGTTTTTAGATATGCATTTTTTGTTGTAAATATTTTGTATAAGTCTCAATGCAGTTTCCATTTTTTGACATCTTTCCTTATTGGCCGCTTTTTCCAACCCATTTTCCATGATTATTTTACCCAAATATTTGAATTGAGAGACTCGCCTGATGTTACCATATTATGTTTTTAGAAATGGTGTTTCTAAATGGTTTTAGTATGTTGCAGGTCATGTATTGTGTCTTTTCAAAGGAAATTTGGAGTCCCACCTTTTCTGCTATTTCTTTTAGGATTTTAATCAATTACAAGAAGACAATTAATTTTGATGTTGGTTCTCCCCAGTTTAATATCTGGTCAATATTTAGGGTCGAGTTTCTCTCACGCCACTTCTGTATTACTTTTTCTAGAAGACAGTTAAATAAGAGTGGCAAGAGTCCATCCCCTTATCTCACTCCAGATCTAATTTCAAAAAGCTCTGAGATGTCACACATTAATTTAACTTTTGACCTTGTGTTAGTTAGTATTGCTTTAATAATTGCCAGCGTTTTCAGATCTAGTCTTTGTTCTTTCAAGATTTGGAATAAAGATTCGCGGTCAATAGCCCGGTCGAAAACCTGCTTGAGATTCATCAATTTTAGGTTCTAACTGTCCCTGTGCTCTGCTTAGTAGACATTGAGATAGAATCTTGTAACAAATCGGGAGAAGAGATATCCCTCGGTAGTTGTTTACATCCGTTCTATCTCCTTTCTTATGTAGTGTATGAATTAGATCATCTTTCCATTCTTCCGGAATCCGTTCGGTTCGCCAAACTCTTTGTAGAATTTTGTTTATTTCCTTGGTTGTACCTGGACCAGCAGATTTCAAATGTTCAGCAGTGATTGCATCTTTATCAAAAGCTTTGTTATTTTTAAGTCGCTTGATTTGCCGAAATATCTCATTTTCATTCGGCGGTAATGAATCTGGGTTTGTTTGTTTAGAGTTTAGTATTGGTAATCTGTTTAAGAGCTCAGGACAGTTTAGTACTTGTTCAAAATATTTCGCAAGTTCTTCGCAATTGTCGTGGTTATTTAGTGCTAATTGTCCGTTTTCCTTTTGGAAGCAAATACTTTGGGGTTGATAGCCTGTTAATTTAGTTTTAAATGTTTTATAAAAATTTCGGGTGTTTTTTTTTGGAAATCTTTTTCTATTTCATTAAGTTGATTGTTTTCATATTTTCTTATAGTTTGTCTAATTAGCTTCGATGTTTCTTTTCATACATCCAAAAAGATGTTATAGTTTATTGCTGTTTTTTTACTGTTCCACTCTTTGAATGTTTTACTTCGGCTTAATACCTGCTTGCTCGCAAACTTCATCCCACCACGGATGTTTTCTACGATTATGTAAAGGAACCAACTTTAAGGCTGTTTTAATAATTTTTTGTTTCAATTCTTGCCAGTTTTGTACTGGTTGTTTATCAAGCTCTTCTGTTAGGGTTGGTTTTTTTTCGTAGGGTTGAATTTGGTATTAGCAGTCTGTTTTGAATAAGTTTTTGAGGTTTTAAGCTAAGTTTGATTCTAGTCAAGTAGTGATCCGTCTCTATATATATATATATATGTATATATATATATATATATATATATATATATATATATATATATATATATATATATATATATATATACATACATATATCAGTGGCGACTCGTGAGGGAGGGTGACGCCCCTCCAGCCTTTATCACAGTAAACAATTTTTTAGAGCAAATACCATATTTTATTTTCGTTCAGTTGCTTTCATACATTCGTTTCATTTCATTCGTTCATTTTTCTGGTTCACCTACTGTATAGGATTTCAATTGCTCGAAAAGTAAAAAGAAGCATGGGGAAAGCAAAGAAAATCTTCGGCAGCAGTCTTTTCTTCTACACCCTCCTACTTTAGAAATCCAAGCGCTTGCTACCTACTTTGTAAGGAATTAACTCGCTCAAATTTTTTACCCTATAAAGCCGGGAATATTTTGACTTCAAAATAGAGAAGGGTCATAATTCCCACATAAAAAGATACCTTTGATCAATATCGATATCTCACGCCGTTTGCGAGATATTCGTGTTCGAATATTCCATTGCACATCTTGTCTATGACTGAAAAATATGCAATTCACAAAGGGTGCATTGAATGTTGTGTACAAATTATTACGTCTCGATGACAACTGTCATTGTGTTCTACCTCTTCTATTAAACATAGGTGGAAGCAAGTACGTTTTAAGCATTGAACTGATTTTCAAGTATTCGGGTTGCAGGCTGTAGAGAGCCTCTCTTGAGAGAGAACACCATTCTTGAATCACGATCCATAAATTTAATTTAGCGGATTAGAAGACTGCCGATATATGAATAGGTATAATTTGATATACTGCATGTACTTTATAGTATATCATACAATTTAAATTAAATATCAATGCAGTTGAACCTAGGGATTCTTGAAAACAGACAAATCTATGAGAGATATTATCAATCAACAGCTATATTATTTGATATCGTCAAAAAATCTCTGCGTGGTGCGCTTTCTAGTCCATAAGAGTCATTGGTTTGTATTTTTTGCATGATGCTATTTTTTGTCTTCATAGTTACTGTTAATGGAATTAAGCAAAAATATAATCATTTTTAAGCGGCTAAGAGGGAGACGCAGGCGAGTTATGTCTCCAGAGTATCATCTCATCTTTTAAATTAAATTAAAAAAAGGCATTTAACAGAAATCTTATGTTTAATTCAATATTTAAAGAACACTTATTAAAACTCCTTTACTTCATATGAGAGGAAAGTTCACAAGTCATTACTATTAACAAATAAAAAACATTAAATAATATTTTCAAAAAATAATATTCGCAACATTGTTATTATTTAACCTAATCACGTAAAAAGTTAGTAGTTGGACGAAATGCTTTGGATAATTTTGGAAAAAATTAACATATTCTTGGTCTGCTAGCTATTCGTCCACCAGTAGTGATTATATTTTTGTCGTAAAAAATTAGTTTCCCATGAATATTCTACATATTAGGCAATAAAAAATAAGTGCTGTTGGACAGATGTGGAGAACAGGGAGACGATTAAATATCGAAACCAGCATTTTGGCTTAGTCTCGTTCTTCTTTTTCTATTGCTTTATGAGCCTATATATAAAATTGGCGTAATATTAGCTTTTGATGGAGTATCGATGTGTTAACTACACACCAAAATTAATTCCAAAGCTTCAAAAATGATCATGCTATCTTGCCAGAAGAAATAGCGACCCGCAATTTTTCTGTAAGCAATTAATCTTGTCGCTGGTCTTGCACAAGGTCTAAACCTTGTGCATTACACCCCTTTTCATTCTTTTTTTCAATCTCTTTTAATTATTATTAAATTTGCCTCAGGGGCAATTTGTCTGGTGTGTTTTTGGGTAGTCGATATTTTAGACATCCAAAGGGCAACATATTTCTTAAGACTAAATTTATAGTACAATTATTTCAACCACTGTGTGTTGAAAAGCCCCTTGTTACTGACATGCATTTTAATATAGTCATTGCACTTCATCGCACTTGCTTTATTTGCATATGATTCTCTTCTGAATTATCAATCTCGAGAGCAATTTTTATTACTTACTTTGAAAGGGCAGAAACATATGATGCAGAAACATGAATTGACATAAAATGGCATACAGTTTTTTCAATATTTGAATAATTATAAATATCCACTACATTAAAATTATTTAATCCCAAAAACAACATTGTAAGCTCTTGAACCTTTGTATGAGGTACTGTCAATAAATGACAATCTAACAATATTTTTGCTGATGAAAAGCTATTACCTGAGGGTTATTCGTGAAGCTACCTTCATATATTTCTCTAAGTAGTTTATTCCCATATATTTAGTTACATTACAAGTTCTCTTAATTAACCTGTTCATAAGACCTTAACATTTTAAATGTTAAAACTATTGCACATAAAATGTCTTCTAAAATTTGATATTCATAGTTATTTCAATCGATTAGCTTCATTAAATGGACAGATGATCGGCAAACCATTTTCATATCGAAAGATATCCTACGAATAAGTTGTTTGAAAAGTTAAAATTGAACGCTGCTAGTCTTAGTCAAATACTGCTGTTCAAATTTTACCAGCGATAATGAAAATTTAAAGCAAACAATGTAAATAAATTTCCGTTCGAATTCATCACGTAATACCCGCGAAATAGAACATGGCGGAGGTGGGATGGAAGGGGAGTTTTGGTCCGTTGCGCCTGGTGGTAAAATAGAGGGCTAGAGTGAGGGGAGGCAGAAAGAGAATCCGATGCTGGCAAACAGATTGTGCAATACCGAAACTGTACAATAACATAAAATTAAATAATTTGGCATGTTGTTTTTAACGGTTTTTAATTTGTAATATTTATTTTGTTTAAGCGCGTTTTATTTCATAGAGGCGTGGGATTAAAGTTTAATTTGTTCTGACACTTATTTGCATGTAGGTCGGTTGAAATTTATGTCTGCCGAATTTAAATGTAATTTGAATTTTATTCTGTAACCTGCATTTAATTTATTTTTTTGTCCCATTAGGATTAATGATTTGAAATTTCAATATAGAATATTTCAATTTTTATAAATACTTTCAGACAGACAGATGGAAAATTTTTATTATAATAGGTGCTTCGGTTAGTAGTCCAAGAATGGATTCCGCGCCAAAAGAACTTTTGGTTTTTTAAAGCCAATCATTTATCAAGCCAAATTTTCACTTCTTCTTCTTCTCGAAGGGGCTAAGTCAGGTGAATATGAAGGTGGGGTAAAATGTCCCATTTAACGTTTTCCAAATATTTTTTACACATTTTGCAATATGGGGCCGATTATCATGTTGAAAAATTACTTATCGTATCTTTGGGAACCTGACCTGACTTTTCTTCTGGTTTATTTTCAAGCCAAATCGTTCTCCAGTTCTTTACAGCTCCTCTATGTGTCTCTGTAGCTCCTCTGGGTCTTGTGAAAGAAGAACGATATCATCTGCGAATCTAAGATGGTTTAGGTATGCACCATTGATCTTTATTCCATCCTGCTCCCAATCCAGATTACGGAACACTTCTTCCAAGCAAGCTGAGAAAAGAAGGGTTAATATTTTGTCACCCTGCCGTACACCCCTTCCATTCCAACCTCAAGATCATCAAGATGGACTGCCGCTGTAGTTTCATCCTATATTGATCTTAATAGGTTTACATAGGTTTTCTCTACACCTTGGTTAAGCAAAGAATCCATTATGGCCTGTTTTGAGATTGAATCAAATCCTTTTTCATAATCGATAAAAGCCAAACACAGTGCCATAGTGTATTCGTTGTCTTTCTATAATCTGCTGTAGAACCTGGATGCGATCTATTGTACTGAATCCACTTCTGAATCTTGCCTACTCTTTTGGTTGTGCGTCATTAAGTTTTCGTAATATTCTTTTAAACATTATCTTGGTGAAAACTTTGTACACCACTCATAGGAGGCTTATTGGACGGTAATTCTTTAAATCCTCCTGTGCTCATTATTTATATAAAATAATCACTTCTGAATTTTCCATAAGTTGGGTACTTTTTGTTCTTTGAGGCATTCTGAGTATAATTTTGCTAGTGTTTTATGTAAGGTCCAGCCACCAGCTTTTAAAATCTCAACAGTTATTCAATCCGTTTCTGGAGCCTTGCCATTTTTATCGAGTCTATAGCCTTTGCCACTTCCTCCACCAGGATATCCGGCATTTGTTTTTCAGTGGTTCTGATCCTCACATAACTTTGAATAAAATTTTCAGGCATTTCCGTCCGCTCCCTATATATATATATATATATATATATATATATATATATATATATATATATATATATATATATATATATATATATATATATATATATTCTCCAGTGGCTCTATTCACTCTCATCCAAGTTGGATAAGAGAAAGTATTTTAAACTGAAAGAAAGGGAACGCGTCTTTATAGAATTGGATATAATCAAGGTATTCCATCAGATCCTGAGTTTCCAGAAAGGCGGTTAGCTTTTTAATTCTCCTCAAGGTTGTTGTGACTGGTCAACGCATTTACCATTAGGAAAATATGGAAAAGAGGGTTTGAGGATCAGAGTTATGCACGAGTTCGAGGTTCTGGTATACCATCTTAGAGGTATCCAAACACACGACGAAAGGCAACTGAAAATTCTTGCAGTACGAACATGAAAATATCCGGTAAGTGTGTGTTGTTTTTGTTTTCACGATTTCTTCTTTCATCCAGTGTTAAATACTACGATTTCTGCTCTCACTCAATGTTAAATACAGTAATAACAGTGTGGTAACAAAATAAATTATTAATATTAAATAAAATGGAAAAATTTGTTACAAAACCAAATGCACCGTCTACATCTGGTGAAATAGTAAAGACACATAAAGTAAAACAGATTGTACTTGGATGACAAGCCGCAATGTGTTGTTTGTTATTAAGTTTTGTCTGCGGAAAGCATGAAGACTTCAAAATTAGTCCGGTATTTGGCAACAAAACACCTGTCTTTACAAAACAAACTATTAGAATTTTTCGAGTGTAAATCATTCGTCTTGAAAAATCAACAAATTACTATCAACAAATCAAGCCATAATGGGACAGCAGCACTTCAAGCATCCTATTTAGTAGAGTGGGCATTAAGAGTGGCCAGGAAGTCCCATATGATTGTGGAAAAGTTCATTTTACCCGCAGCCATTTGGGAGCAATTAATTCCAGTAGAACATAATTCACAAAGCAAAGACAGGAGGGTTATAGGTGGACCTGGACCTGGACCTTGGTCCGAATTTTGAGGGACCCACCTCTCACCGCTTCACGGTAGTGTTGTGCATATTGAATGCGAGAGGTTTTTTCCGCATAAGTAGATGGATAGTATTGTGTACTTGTAAATATATTTTAATAAAGAATAAATATAATGTAGCAGTGGAATAAGAAACAGGGATTACATCGTTCAAGATGTTCATTCAGATAAGATAAAGTGCTTGAAAAAAGATAACATCAAGAGGGGCACCGTCTTTTCCCTTCAGGAACTGGCGATGGATAGGGATTTGGTGGGCCTTCCCTTCTTCTTTTTCTTCTTACTCGCAGCCATTGATATGGTCAATGTGATCATAAATCCGGAAGAAGCAAAAAACTTGAAAACTATACCACTTTCAAATGACATAATATCGAGATGTATTAGTGAAATGGCCAATGCTGTTCCCGATCAAATAATTAAAAAGGTTAAATTAAGCGAATTTTTTACTATTCAGTTCGACGAGTCAACAGACTTGTCGAGCAATTTTTATGTTTTGTCTGATATGAATGCTAGGAGTCAACTAAAGAAACTATGGTATTTTGCAAATCAATTTATTGATGCAACACAAAACGAAAACTTGGACTTTAATGAACGCATTGCGGTATGTACTGATGGTACGAAAGCGATAACGGGGAGGAACAGTGGTGTGATTGTAAAATTAAGAGACATTATGCCACATATAGAATGGACTTACAGCTTTCTTCACAGAAATGTGCTTGCTGCAAAAAGGATGCTAGTTAATTTACTAATTGTTCTGTCAGACGCCGTAAAAATTGTTAGTTTTATGAAAAGTCAACCATTGCAGACCAGATTACTTTCCACATTGTGTGTATAATTGGGTGCCAAATTCTCACTGCTTTTCCATACTGAAGTCAGGTGAAAAGTTCTAACGAGGTTATTTGAATTACAAGATGATTTTTTTTTAATTTACAGCAAGATGATTTTTCTTAATTTACAACAAGATGATTTTCTTTACAGATAAAATAACCCATTTTTAGAGTTTTTACAAGATGGAGAAACTTTATTAGTGTTGGCTTACTTGAGTGATATATTTTTACATTTGAATGACTTGAATACGGATTTACAAGGCCGTAACAAAAACATTTTACTAATGATAGACAAAGTCAATGTCTTTATCAAGAAGCTTGGTATTTGGATTACACACCTTGAAAAACACAATTACCAAAAATATGGATTTAGAAAACTCTGTTTTTCATCGCGTGTTGGACAGCATGAAAAAGCATTTTTGAGAATTGAAAATTCAGTTACTGGAATATTTTCCAGATAACAACGATGATTTGTTGAAAACATGGGTTGTCAATCCGTTTAATGAAAATGTTCCGGCTACTGAATAACTTATTGAGATTCACACCAACTTATTGAAATATTGGCCGACAAAACTCTACAATTAAAATTTTTAACTCAAGATTTTGATACATATTGGATTGTACGACGATGTGAATACGGAATCCTAGTAATGAAAGCTTTGAAAACCTTGATCCACTTCGATACTTCTTACTAATGCGAAAACAGCTTCTCTTCTATGGTGTCTTTTAAAATTAAATATTGAAATAAACTATTATTCCTGGAAAATAATTTGCCATGTGTGCTTGTAATTATGATGCACGTATAGAAAAACTTTTAAGTGACAAACAAAATCAACCTTAAGATTAAATTGTTATATCAAACAACTTCTCCTTAACAATTTTAATGTTGGTAGTGACCACCGAATGGTACGAGCAAGGGTTTGGATTGACTGTCGAAAAGAGCGCGAAAGAATGGTAAGATCAAAGAAGGACAAGGTGGATTCTGGAAAACTGCTGGAGAGAGGAAGCGATTTTGAGATTGCTTTGTCAAACCGGTTTGCTGCGTTACAAGATCCAGAGGAGGTGGAAATATCAGTTCAATATGAAGAAATCGCCAACAATGTACTTCAAACGGCTGCTTCAATAGCACCAGAGGAAAAATGTCTCAAACAAACAAAAATCTCCAGTGAGACCATTGATTTAATGAAGAAACGGCGAGCAATGAGAAATGCAGGTAGTCCTTTTGGCAGGGTCGAGTACACTGAGCTCTGCAAAACTATAAGAAAACGTATCAGAGAGGACACGCACCGATTCAATATGCAGCTAGTGCAAAAAACCCTGGAAGAAAACAAAGGAATTAACAAGGCTAAACAGAAGCTGAGAAACAAAAGAACGCAAATATATGCTTTAAAGCGTGAGGATGGCACAGTGTGCAGGACGCGTACCCAAATGTTAGAGATTGTCAGAAGGTTTTATTCCCAGTTATATGAAGATCAGAGCCAGGCAGGGACAGCAATACCCACGGAAGAACAATATATAATGCCAGATATCCTAGTGGAGGAAGTAACAAATGCTATAGAGTTGATGAAGAACGGCAAGGCTCCAGGAATGGATAGTGTAACTGTCGAAATGCTAAAAGCTGGTGGTCGGACGTTACATAAAACACTGGCAAAATTATACTCAAAATGCCTCAAAGAACAAAAAGTACCTGACTTATGGAAACATGCAGAAATGATCCTTTTACATAAAAAAGGAGCACAGGAAGATTTAAAGAACTACCGTCCAATAAGCCTCCTATCAGTGATGTACAAAGTTTTCACTAAGATAATTTCTAAAAGAATATTAAAAAAACTGAATGACGCACAACCAAGAGAACAAGCAGGATTCAGAGGTGGATTCAGTACAATGGATCACATCCAGGTTGTACACCAGGTCATAGAAAGGCACAACGAATACACCATGCCACTGTGCTTGGCTTTTATCGACTACGAAAAGGCATTTGATTCCATCTCAAAGCATGCGATAATGGATGCACTGCTTAGCCAAGGTGTAGAGAGAGCCTATGTAAACCTATTAGAATCGATATATGATGGAGCTACAGCCATAATTCACCTTGATGATCTTGAAGTGGGAATTAATATAGAACGAGGTGTGCGGCAGGGTGACGCAATATCGCCTATTCTTTTCTCGGCTGGCCTTGAAGAAGTATTCCGTAAACTGGATTGGGAACAGGATGGTGTAAAGATCAATGGTGCAAACTTAAACCATCTTAGATTTGCAGATGATATTATTCTCATTTCACAAGACCCAGAGGAGCTGCAAAGACGCATACAAGAACTGCAAAGGGCTGGTGAACCATTTGGCTCGAAAATAAACCTGAAAAAAAGTCAGGTTATGTTCAATAACTTCGCTCAGGACAGAAGAATTTCAGTTCTAGGAAGGGATTTAGAGATTGTGGACAGCTTTATATATCTTGGGCAGAGGATTTCCATGGAGGGGAATACCGCCCGGGAGGTGGAACGGCGTGTTAAATGTGGCTGGCAGGCATTTGGTAGGCTCAACATAGTGTTTAAGAGCAGACTCCCACTTTGCCTGAAAAGAAAAGTATTTGATCAGTGCGTTCTACCCGTTATGACATACGGAAGTGAAACCTGGACATTCACATCGCAATCAATTCAAAAACTTCGGGTGACACAGAGGGGAATGGAGAGATGTATGCTTGACATTACAAGGCGAGACAGAAAGTCCTGCGCATGGATCAGGGAACAAACAAAAGTCTGTGACATCATTGGAAGAGTAAAACAGTTGAAATGGAGATGGGCAGGCCATATAGCGAGGCCATGGGACGACAGATGGACCAAGACAATCCTGGAGTGGATGCCGCTTGATCGCAAACGTCCGCGAAGAAGACCGAAAGCACGATGGATTGATGACATCGTTAAGTATATTGGACCCGAGTGGCAGAGGAAAGCCCAGGACCGTGAAGGTTGGAAGCATGCTGAAGAGGCCTTCATCCTGCAGTGGATCGATACGGGCTGATGATGATGATGATGATTTAATTTTCTATTAAATTTCTAACATTGCAATCCCTCATATTCTTGAACATGACTCCTCTAGGTCGCGACACAGGTTGAAAAATGATGGTTTACATTATTATAGAATAATTAATTTTTTTGTAAATGACATTTCTTGGTTTTTTTATTACTACATAATATCGACATAGTGTACAAAAAATTACAAAATTAATCCTGCTTACTTGGTTTATAGTGATACATTTTTTTGTTATCCAGTATATGTTTGAGATTATTTATAGTAGCTTTAATTTTTTTTTTTTTGGTACACCCTCAAATGTTTTTGTGGTAATAGTTTATCAATTATAAATGTAATATATTGGATATATGAAAAAATGTATGTAAAAAATCAATATAAACACCATCTACCCCTCTATACAAACATAATTTTTTTCGTTTTTGCCAAATATCCATCCTATCAGTATTACGTGCATTCTGGATTGCTGAATACTGTATCGATGTAGTTTAATAAAGTTTAACCTGTATTTCCATTTGCAATAGGGAAAAAACTGTTTGCCTTTGATTCTGTTGACATTTTATTTTACAATTTTTTATTAACCAGTGAGCTTTATTTCAGTTTTTTCGCATTTTATTTGTTCGTACCATCAGTTATTTGTATTTGCCTTTTTTTAAATCCTCTTCTCGTTGTCAAACTGAGAGAATTTTAATAATAACTGAAATACGCTACAATTAATACGGGCGAATTCTTAAAGCGGCCAAATCTCATTTAAGACAATAAAGACAATTTGTAATTAAACTTTTATTAAACTTTAAGGTGAATTTTATGGTATCAGAAAAGAAGTTAAAACGCTATATCAGAAATGAAATCCTGGGCGTAATCTTAATGAATGTCTGAATATACCTTTACGCTCTAGTTCGGACCCCTTACTTTTATATTAACTCATTTGTCAATTTAATATCCCTTTTGATAGTATTCTTCGTTATTACATTTTTAAGGCATGTTTTCGACTTCAAAAAACTTCTTTTTCCGTTTAATAAATCGTCAGATTGTTTATAAATTACTTTTGACGATAACAGACGAAACCGAATACAGGAAAATATTTGTTTTGCAGATTGCCTCTTTGATGATTTAAGGTTAATATACTTTTTTCTTATTGCAAATTTATTATATCTCGATATTTATGACATTTCATTAATTTCTTACAAATCAAAATAATATTAGATTGTACCAATAACAATGTAAGCCATATAACCGGTCTTTCAAATTGAGCGGTATTTTTAATTATTGAATAAAACACAGATGGCGCTGTAAATTTGTCTAGCTCTAGTCTCATTTCAGAAGTGTAATAAATGACATTTATAAAAATGGAGTCGTACGCAATACAACAACGCGTTAAAATTGTTGAATTATTTTATGAAAATAGGCGTTCAGTGAAAAAATATTTTTAGAAAATTAGGGTTACGTTTACAGTTCTTCTTCTTCCTTTTAACTTGGCTTCTGCTCCAGACAGAGGGCAATTATCCAGCGCATTATCAGTCACGAAGGTTAATCTGGCTCAACGCCATAATTTCGTCACTGAATTATACCTTTTAGAACGAAGTAAAAATATTACGATCGAGTACCACTGGAAGCATCCGATTTCCTCCGGCCTGGTTATTGGCGTGACAATGGGTCGAAAATCCAAAAATTACTGCAATCGATTACCACTGGAAGCATCCGGCTTCATACGGCTGGTTACTGGTATGACAATGGGTCAAAAATCGAAAAATTACTGCAAATTACCACTGGAAGCATCCGGCTTGGTTACTGGCGTGACAATCGGTCGATAATTATTTAACGGTATTCAATGTTTAACTCAATTAAAACAGGAAACAAAATACTGGAAACTGGAAAGCTGAAGATGGGATACCGAAATACTACTTCACTGACTCGCGTCGCTACTTTCTCTCGATAAAACCCGTCCAAACAAAATAAAAATATTAATATATTTCAAGATGAACGTGGATATAAAACCGCGAATGACTCGCCTCGTTTCACACGATGCGCATACCAGTAGAAACGAGACGGAAGTGCGCCGTTTACAGTTTGCACAATCGTCCATCTTAAAGTACTATCAATCGAATTGTTTAAAAATTTGAAGAAACTGGTTCGGTGGAAGATAAAAGAAAAGCAATATATAGCGTAGCGGTTACCCGCAAGAGCATTTTGATTTGATATGTGAAAGTGTTGCTGAAGACTCAGAAATGCCCACTAGTCGACGTTCACAACAATTTGGACTCAGTGAATTCACAACATGACGTAAAGTACGGAATTATTTAGCTTTTAAGGTATACAAGGTTTAAATAACACAGAAACTAAAGCCACTGGATCATACAAAACGTCTTGGTTATCAATTGGATAGAAGAGCAAACGCAGAGAATTAATTTTCTCAAAAAATCATCTCTTCAGATGAAGCACATTGCACAAAATTGCTGCATTTATGGTGAGGAAAATCCAGTTTGGTGTGCATTATGGTCAGGTAGTGTAATCGGGCTGAATTATCTTTCAGAATGCTGCTGGTGAAGCTGTAAGTGTGAATGGTGATCGATATCATGAGATGATAACTGAATTTTTATGGGTTGATTAAATACTATTTATTTTTAGAATAAGTGGTTCCACCAGGATGGCGCTACACCTCACTCTGCCAATGAAATAATTGATTTATTGAGAGAAAATTTTCTTGGACGAATTATAGCGAGAAACGGTGATGTTAACTGGCCATCATTTCGTGTTTAAATGTCATACACCATACTTCAATTATCAATAAAAAGTTTTTTAAAATCAACGAAAATGCTGTGTTTTATTCAATAATTAAAAAAAAAACGCTCAAGAAGAGATGAATATATTAGGGTTTAACAACATTTGCGATTGTTTACAAATAAAAGATTATACTCTTCAGAGGTTCAATTCGATTTTAACTTTTAACACTGATAAATAATCATTCCTTCTTCAGTACAAATAAACGTGAATCCACCATGGAGTATTAAGTCGACCATTCTTAACAAAAACGTTAAAATGAGTGAAATAAATGACGAAATTACAGCAATTTTAAGATATCATTAAAAAAAAAAAGGCTATAAAGCGACTGGCGCCGCTCCTAAGATTTGCGAAGAAGAGAAAGGATGTGCCCTATCAATCAGCACTGCTCAGCTCTGATTCAAAAAGTTCCGTGAGGAAAACCTTAGTCTTGAAGACAGGGGAAGCCCAAGTCGGTCTTTCAATCGCGACGTGGTACCGAAGAGAATACTCACTGGCTCAATGATGGGTTAAGGTCGTCGAAAATAACTACCTATATTTCAAAGAATAACCTCCCGGAATAAATTTTTTTAACGGTGAATAACTAAGTACATCAAAAATGTAGAGCTCTGGTAGAAAACGATTCATTTATCAAACAATAAATAATAAAAAAACAAATTAAAGCAAAAGGGAAATCTATAAGAGTAACAGTGAATTAATTAAAATTAGAATAGAAATAAACACGGAAATTTTACATTGTTTATTCAATAAAATACCATAAGAAGAGGCTATCTCGAAACGATGACTAGAAGGACGTATCATCATTCTAACCAAAAGGCGATAAAGCGACATCGCTTATAGAATCATACGAGAAAATACTCGTCTTTATTTATTCATCATAGGCAAAAAAATACTTGCTGTTGTGGTTGAAATTTATCTGATACTGAATTTAAAATACACGATGATAGCTCGAGTATTATTGACCTTAACATAGAAAGGAATATTTTATTATTGTCCTTTTTTATCTTTTCTTCCAGCCGAACTGGATTTGAAATGAAGTGCGGGCCTTAGTCAAAACAACTTCATTCGTCCAAAAATTTTCGGAAGATGCGGGCTATTATTTTTATCATTATTATTAAAACCATTTATCAATAGTAGTACGAGGGGTATTTTTTAAATAAGATTCGTTGTGAATGAAAGTGCAGCAAGATTTTCAGCCGTATCGTTGTCTCTGTACTGACCTGTATAAGTTCATAATGTTTAAGAAAATTGAGTCGCCCGCCGACTGTACGATACGATCTGTAATTCGCTTTTGGAGTGCAATAAACTTGGCAGAAGCGGAAATTCATCGTCAGATTTGTTAGGTTTACGGTGATAATGCTATGAATGACAGTGAAGTTCGAAAGTGGGGGAGAATGTTCAAGGACTGGTGGGTTTAATGTGTATGGTGACCTACGCCCTGGCCAAACATCTCTGATTTCTGAAGATTTGGTTCGTGATGTGGACAACAAAATCCCAGACAATGGACGACAATGGAAATCAAGTGAATTTTCACAGGTTTCAAGGTAAATTTTGTACACGAGTGTTTCGCAAAAACTGGATTATCAAAAATTGTGTTCTCGGATCATAAAACAAGGAGACTGGGCTGTGCTTTATCGTTTTTGACTCGATACAATCAGGAAGGAGATGAATTGTTAGATCACATCGTTACTGCAGATGGGACTTGGGTGTCTTACATGACTTTTGAGACAGGAAAGGCGATTTTGTTCATTGATTTTTTGTCGAGAGGCACATCAATCAATTCTGATGCGTATTATATTACCTTGAAAACACTCCGGCGTGCCCTAAAAAACAAGCGGCTTTGCCTACTGTCTTCTGGTGTGATGTTGCTCTATGACAATGCAAGGCCACATGTTTCTGCACAAACATAAAGTCTAATCAGGTCTTTCAGATGGGAAGAACTGGATCATCCACCTTACAGTCCAGACCTTGCACCCAGTTACTGTCACTTGTTTCGGTACTTAAAGGAGTTAAGTTAAGGTCAACGGTTCAACGACGACGAATAAGTTAAAACTGCAGTATTGGGCTTGGCATGCAGTATGGGCATGTATTGAGCTTCTTCACAGGCGGCAGATTTCTATTTTTTTCTACAATGTCCACCTTTGTTCTTTTTTCGGGCGAGTTTCATTGCAGGACTGAATTGACAGGGCCACCGCTTTCTTAGAGTGTGACTTGTCCACTTTTATTCCCTTTTTTTGATTTCTCTATATATTTTTGTAAATTTATTGATTCACTGGAATCACCATATCACCAGTATATTTCCAAGACATCTGTTTATGAATATTTGGAGTTTTCTTCCAGTTTCAAAACCATGCTAAAGAAAAAAAAACGTTACGAGGTGTGTAATGAAACTGGCGACGTAGCGTAGCGAGAATGCTTTAAACCACCTGAAAACTTGGTCTTTGACAAAATACTATTTCCATATGCCTGCTCAAGTTATGCAAAAGCTTCCGTTGCACTGCGCCCAAGTCTGAAAGTTCACAGAAATAATTCAGTTCATGAAAAGAGTTACTACAGGCCACCAAGTGATTCTAGAGAGTTAAAACATCAAAAAAAAACAAAACGTGGACTGAACACGCATCAGATGTTGGCCTAGCTTACCCCCAAAGAGGAAGCCAACAGTGTTGCCAGATTGAACCCTATGACACCAGTATCATTTCTTTATTTGCATGCCTCGTATAGTCTAAACAAACATATTCTCAGACAAAGTTTATGAACAATCTAACTTTTCAGGTGCGCAATCCAGAGTGAGTCTTAGTGAACCTGTTCAAAAATTAACATCATTCGGTTTGTATGACAGTTTCAAATGCATATATACTTTTTGCTAATCGACTCATCAAAAAAATGGTGGTTTTTAATTAATTCCCAGCCACAACAAGTCATAAACAAAACAAATATTACGTTACCACAAAAATAAATTCCGAAATATCTGGGCATACGAAAACGCCAATTATTTAAATTCGGCATTCCGATTTATCACAAAATTTTACTTTAATGAATTCAAATTTATGTTCGTATATATGAAGCGAATATTTTATGATAATTTAATTTATTGTCATTTGCACATTTTGCACGCACAATTTAAATTCCAGACAATACAGCTGAATATTTTATGGTGCGGTCGGATGGCGTTTTTTCTTCCCTTCCTTCAAATCAAGCTGAAATTTTCAGTGTTACGTGAGAGCTAATGTTCCTGTAGGAAAGCAAAACATCACGTAACGAGGCATAATGTAACAAAGCAGGAAAACATAAGCAGTTATCAAGGATAAAATCACATCGCGGAACAACAAAGTTACAAATACTCATCCTGATATTGCTTCTTTTTAGCTCGTATTTTCAATTGTAAATTACTCCACTGTTGATAATAATTATATCTTTTATTTTACTGGACGGGCAATCGTAAGTATGGAACTCATTAACTAGTTAAATAGGTGTCCGATATACTTTAAATATTATTTCTTCAAATATTTGTTTTTGTTATTTTTAATTCTTTAATATGATTTTCGTATCTCATTTGGCATTTTCAAGTGTTGTCCATTTCGACTGAAGAGTCCAACTGACGTGTACGGGTCATTGCGCTCACTCTTATAGCCGGCCGGCGACTGGGCAGATTGTATTGGGGTAGTTCGGGACTATTCGCGGCGCTCGGCAAGGCTGTCGGGTATCCACTTATTGATTTTCCTTTCTCGCCGCCACGTTGCCCTGTTTCTTCTTTTTTCAGAAGCCATTTCCATACTTTTGGAATGTTACGAGCGTCGTTTCACGTATTTAGCTCACTCCTTTCTTCTATTTCAAGGGCTTCTCTGATTGTTCGGACCTTGTAGTTTTCAATATTCGCTATTTATTTGGCTCCTTCAAAAGGGATTTTATGTCCTGTTTGTAGATGGTGCTGGAATAGAGCGGAAGTGGTGTATTTGTTTTTCAGTTGCTTTAATGTTCTTGTATTTTGGCTGAGATTCGTCTGTTTGTTTGTCCTATGTATGTTCTGTTATAGTCGGGGCAAGATATGCTATATACCCCATGATTTTCCAGTCTAACTTTGTCCTTGGGGTTTTTTAGGGTGTTTGCGACAGTTTTGTGCGGCTTGTAGGCTGTTCTGATCTTATGTTTCCTTAGCAGTCGGCTTGTCCTACCAGTCTTTTACGTATGGTAGCAGGGTTTTGGTGCATTTGGTTCAAGATCCTCTATTGTTCTTTGTGTTTGGGTTTCTTGACGGTGAATGGCCTTCCTGATACAATTTTCTAAATATCCATTTTGTCTTAGGGCTGTGGAAATTTTTGGTAGTTTCTCGCTTCGCGTATTTGGTAGTGTCAGAGGGAAGGATCTGGAATTCAAGGTGTTCGTTACTGCTTGAATTTGAGCAGGATGGTGAAGGGATTTAGCGTTAAGGTATCGATCGGTGTGAGTTGGTTTTCTATACACTGTGTATTCGAGAGTTCCAGAAAGTTGTCTTGTGATGAGGAGATCCAAAAATGACAGTTCCTTATCATGTTCGATTTCTAGGGTGAGCTGTATTCTAGGGTGGATTTCGTTTAATTAGGAAGTTGTTTAGAAGTTCGTTTCCGTGAGGCCATTTTATAAAGATATCTAAGTAGCGTTTCCAAAGTTTAGGTTTTAAAGTCTTTTGTTTCGAAGTCTGTCATGAATAGGCTGGTTATAACGGGTTATAGAGGAGATCCCATTGGGGTACCGTCGGTCTGTCTGTAAATCTGCTGGTTGAAGGAAAAATATGTATTCTTCAAGCAGTGTTCGGAGAGTTCCCTCACGTATGGTGGAAAGTCTTCGTTCGTCGAAATTAGGTTCAGAGCCTCGTCTATGGGGATATTTGGATATAATGAGGCAATGTCCAGGCTTGCTAGTATGACTGTATTCTCTAGTTGCAAATCTTTAATTATTCTTATCAAATGTTCTGAGTTTTGAAAATAGGACTCGCCAAGTTTGACGCTTGGTTACATGATTCTTGCTAGATATTTTTCCAACTTTTGTGTTGGAGAGCCGAAGGCTCTTATTATGGACCTTAATGGGAGTTCTGGTTTGTGTATTTTAGGTAGACCGTAAAGTTTAGGACATCTGCTTGATTTTTTCCTTGGAATTATTCTTCGTTCTATGTCCGGTTCTACTTTCCATGCTTTGATTTTACTTTTGGTTGTTTTTTCCAGATATGTTGTTGGATCTCTATTCATTGGTTTATATGTTTTTTCTAGTAAAATGTTCGTCATCTTTCCCATGTCCCATGTCCCTTTCCCATAGTCCGCGGTGTTCATTATGACTGTTGCGTTTCCTTTGTCCGTCGGTAATATAATGATATCATCGTTTCTGTTTAAACTTTCAAGCGCTCTGATTACATTCTGCGCAGTCATCGGCGGGCTATAAGAGCGAGCGCAACGACCCGTGTACGTCAATTGAACTTTTCAGTCGAACACTTGAAAATGCCAAATGAGATTTTGGCGAAAGGTCGTGACGAAATGATTTAGAAACGTGACGTCTTGACGAAATGATTTTGTATATATATATATATATATATATATATATATATATATATATATATATATATATATATATATATATATATATATATATATATATATATATATTTCCTTTTCTAGTTGTGAAACCTGAGGAGTAGGCAGATTGAGGCTTCGGAGTAAATCAACTAGATTTTCTTGATAATGGCTTCAAAGTGGAAGCCAATCTAAAACGCGGTTCTACCCGATTACCTAGTAATTCTTATATATATATATATATATATATATATATATATATATATATATATATATATATATATATATATATGTATATATATATATATATATATATATATATATATATATATATATATATATATATATATATATATATATATATATATATATATATATATATATATATTTTGGTCAACAGTGAGCAAACGCGGCACCCACTTTGAACAGAGCTTTCTCATAGTCAAATGCTTATGCAATATAAAACCAACACGTTCTTTTGATATCTTTACGATGTCAGATAAATCACGCAACTTCACTTTTCGATTATTCAAAACGATTTTGTGGATTTTTTTTATGTTTTCTGGTGTTACCGCCTCATTTGGACGTCCACTGTGTTCTGCATCATCGGTGTCTCTACGACCACGTTTGAAGTCAGCAAACCAACGTTTTATTGTTGTTTCTGATGGAGCGGAGTCCCCATAATACTTTTCAAGCCATTGCTTCGCTTGAACGGTATTTTTTCCCATCAAGAAGCAGTGTAAAATTAAAACACGAAATTGTTTTTGATCCATTGTTTTGAAAATAACAAAAGTAGCGTCACTCTTAGCACAATAACTCACAAACTAATGAATAGAATATCATGAAATTTTAACAGCTGTCTTTTGAAGGTTAGTATTAACTGAAAAAAAGGTGACTGCAATAAAACTAGCGCCATCTATGTGTTAGGGCCGGGACTTTTCAGCCCATGTGATATATATATATATATATATATATATATATATATATATATATATATATATATATATATATATATATATATATATATATATATATATATATGTTTTGAAAGTGTTTATGTTTGTGAGTATGTTTTTTGAAAGTTTCTCCCGACTAAAAACTTGAACACTTGACGGTGACGGGATGACGATGACGGGATGACGATGACGAGTAGAAACATCGTGAAAACCCTTCTCAGTACTTGGTATATGGTAAATTAAATTATTTTTTATTAAATTATAATAATTCACCTAATATTAAATTTTAAATTAAATTTTAATCAAAAAATTAATTCGCCGTCGAAACGTCGTGACCCTTCATAGAACGAACGAATCGATACCCGGACGAATTTAGGAACATTATCTTCTATCCGTGAAATCTGTCGATGAATAACGTCGTTCTCTTCTTCTATCTTTCACCGCTTGGCATTCTCAAATGTTGTTCACTTCGAGTGAAGAGTTGAACTCTTCGCTGAAAATTAATATAATTGCCAACCAAGCCAAACCATAGGTCTATTGCGAGATTTCAACGATAAATGGAAGTAGGCATTGTGATTCGCGTTGCCTTCCTGCTAAAGTTTGTCCAAACCACCGATCTTACGTTCTTAATTTTTTATTGTGGTTAAGAAATTAAATTAATGTGGTTGGTATTCGTACATTTCGGGCTCTAACTCGGTCAGGACTTTACGAATGATGAGCATTAGAGACGCGTCCTGTCGCATAGCTCCATAAAAATACGTCCAGTTGCGTTAAGTTGAACGATTTTGATGGCCAAATGACGTCGCATAATTTTAAAATTCACGGTCATCGAACATTTGACGTAATAGTGTTACTGCTTCACGAGTTGTGCGGTTTATGGATTGATTACTTCTAAACTACATGTTTCCCATATCATTCCAATTCCGGGTAATAAAAGTCAGTTAGTATTTACCTATAGTAAATCAGCGTTACAAAAAAATAATGACAAAAAGAATATCACTCAAATAACTCCTTTTTGCTAAGTGTTTTTTTATCTTTTCATTCCTTTATCATAGCAAACAGTATTTTTTGAGAATTTTGAAGTTCGTTGTTTTTTTTTGGATTTTTAAAGCTAATATACAACATGAGTACAAATATGCCTTATTGTATATAGAATAAGGAAAATATTTTTCCTAGCAACAGCCCTAATCAACGTTATTCGCAGCTCAGTTAAATGGTTTCTAATCTGTTTCAGGGACCTCAAACATCTCAAAGAACATATCATACAACACTACCTCTTCTGTACATTTCGTATAATCAAACTCATACAACAAAAATATTAAATAACATTCTTAATCATGGTAAAGTTAAATGTATTTTATATACTGTTCTGTCATGTGCGATACTATTTTGGTCACTATTCTGTTCAGTTCAATTACACTACTAAGATGAGACAAATAGAGCTGTCAAATATGTTGAAAGACAACTATATTTTTACAACTAGGTTTTCTTACAACATAATAGTAAACTATTTTGGTGCATAAGCGAGTTTTACAAGTACAAAGATCATATATTGAGACGAATTCCCACGCATCTTGGTGCAAAAACCCACTTTTCACCTCTCAATATATTAAATTGGAGGCAAGGAATAAACTTTACATACAAACTGTAAAAGTGAAACAAAGTTAAAAAGGGATTAAGACAGTTCTTTTTAAGTTTTTTTTCTCTCTAGCCCGGAGCCTGTCTACATGGCTCGGGGGACCTAAAAGTCTCAGAATTTAAAAGTTCACACAATGTGAACAGGTTCTTACGGTGTGTGCAGCCCTCATCCCTTAGGTACAGTCGTTACCATTGAAAGACACTTCAATCTTAAAACTAAAAAAATATATCAACTATGTTGCGAATTTCTTTTTAGAGGTTTTTATTGCGGCCTAAAAGATTCAACTTTCAAAGTGTCTACTAAGATTTACTGGAGCGGCAAATCAATTGTTTTGCTGTTTCTCTTTTCTTAGAAAGAAATATTTTATTTATTTATTGATATTTTCGGGCTTAACATGATAATTTATATGAGAACTTATATCGATATTATAATATTATGTTTGTTGGTTAATAGATGTAAAATATTTCATATTTCAAAAAAATTTTACTTCAAAAAATTAATTTTTCGACTAGTCTTGCTTGTTTTTATTAGTTGATCTACAGAGTAAATTATAAACATTATCTATAAATTATTGTAGAAAATGTACGTTTTAATATTCAAATTCAGTTCCAATAATTCTGATATACGTAGGTTATGATAGGAATCTTTAATATTTAATCAAAAACACCATGACCCAGAATCTAAAGAATATAAGCTGAAACTCGTTTACCAGTTATTAAAGTAAATTCAATGTAATAAAAACAAACTTACGTTTTAATAAAGCAGTTTTAATCGGCTAATATAGAAGATAATAGCACAATTAATAAGGTTTAAATGATGACTTTAATCATTACCTTTTCTATGAAAAAAAAACGGGCTAAAGGGTAACTTTAATTATAGAGCAAAAACGCCTTAGAAGAATGTGAAATGAAAGTAAATTATTCGCGTTTATTAAGAAATCGAGCTAATAATTTTGCGATTAAATCGCAGGTACGTAACATAAAAATATAAATAGTTATCCAATTATGGATAAGTGCTATGAATTTAAAATGAGGCATAATGATAACTAGAAGTAATAATTCTTTAAATTTTATTTCGTTTTAAAGAACAATTAATGGCATTACGTTTCGAAAATAATGTCGTTTAAATATTCCTCTCGGCTTCGACCGGTGGAATGCATTCTGGAGACCCAATTTTCGATTACACTTTCACACATCGTGTGGTACATTTTCAATGGTGGCCTCAATGTTTCGTTTAAGGTAAATAATTGCTCCGGGTTTGTTTCTGTAAACAAGAGATTTAACATAACCTCATAAAAAATAATCCATCTCCATAACGCATCCTGGAAACCTTTCTTGCAATACATCGTTTGTCTGGCAAGATATGTGACGGTTCTGTCACGGTTTGAATTCATCAGTTTTTACACGATGAAAACGAATCGATATTGTATCGGAACCCTTAGAATATCGTTGCTCTATGGTTTTTCATTTCCATAGCAATGAATAATCCCCAAGTTTACCTCGTTTATACTCTATTATGGCCATAATACACATACGTTGTCAGATTAGGATCGACTTTACATTTATTTTTCTCCAAGATGGGTCGTAGTAAGAGAGTTACATTCCTACATCGGGTAGAGGTGGAAAAGCCAGAAAGATGTCCAGGATTACTCCCCATCTCTAACCCCTTCTGCGTATATCCAGCAGACTTCTGGGAGTTCATCGTCGATAAGTAAAATCAGTCAAAATATTGAAACATGCGACTTTTACCAATCTCATTTTACAAATATAATGCTGGAAATAAAAAAAAAACTACAATTACAATTGGCTGGTTTTGCCAATTGTGCAAAATGCGCTGGCGAAACAAAAATTGAAGTAACAAATAAATTTGGCTTGGCTTGCCAAATCCTTACGTCTTGCGCTGATTGTAAAACGGAAAAATGTTTTACTAATTCTTTCCATGTGAAACAACCCACTAAAGGTAGTTTTTCATGCAATTTACAGTAAAAACAAATAAATTACTTATACCATTGTGAAAAAATCATTTAAAAAATCATTATGCCGTTATTAGATTCCGAGAAAATCAATGAGGTTTTCGAGATAAACCTAAGGGCAGTTTATGCATTCAGGACAATTGGAAAAAGTTTATGACCACAGCACTTGGGATCGTAAATTTACTATGCCCTTTAAGTTCTTGCTTTGCATCATATGAGCAACTTATTTTATCTGTAGTTACAAAGCTAGGTTCTTTACATTATAAAATTAGCCTATAGTGCCATGGAATGTTTTCCTTTTATGTATCTTCTTTGTTTAGGAGAAATCGATGTACAACACACTCCAGGAAGCAATAGTTGAAAATGACTATAGCAGTAAATCTCTATCAGTTGCCTTTAGTGGGAGCTGGGCAAAAACGGGATCATGTTTCTCTGAATGGCTAAACTTCTGCCACAAGTGTCAAAACGGGAAAAGTGCTTGACATCGAGATACTGTCCAAATTTTGCAGATGTGGTGAAAGGATGAATAATAAACATGAAGATGAGCGCATCGCTAATTACCAAGGTATTTAGGAATACTTATTTACAGTTTAGTATTATTATTTATAAGCTTCACTGAAATGTGAATTTTTTTAGGCACAAGTGGAGACATGGATATAACTGGGGCTTTGGCAATATACGAAAGTTCCAAATAACATCAAGTCCAATATTCCCAATATCTGGGTGACGGCCACATCAAGGCTTATAAAACAAAAAATGCTTTATGGCCCAGAGTTCCCTGTGAAAAAAATTGAATGTGTTGGACGTGTGCAAAAGAGGGGGCCCGCCTAAGAAAAATGAAGGAAATATATAAAGGAAAAAAGCTCAAAGATGGAAAGCCACTCTTTGGAAAGAACAGATTGACAGATAAGGTCATGACAAGCTGTACTAGTATTACGGGAACGCAATTAGGTCTATTAACAACAATTTGGAGAACACGAGGAAAGCTGTTTGGTCAGTTTTCTTCCACATAAGTTCCACAGATGACAAACCGATCCATGTCTTGTATGGTACATGGTGCAAATACCTAAAATCGGTAGAGGTTAATGAGCCATATAAACATGCTGGAACATTTTCATGTTGATTCAGTGATGATGTCTATTCTGGACATCATAAAGCCAGTGTTTAGGGATTTGGCTCATCCCAAGTTACTACAAAAATTTTTACATGGCAGGACACATAACTCTAATGAGTCTTTGAACAATGTAATCTGGGAAAAAATACCTAAATCAATCTTTGTGACTCTAAAAACTTTAAAATTAAAGGCTACGGATTAATATTCGTAGGAACTTTTAATGAAGGGATTATCTCATCTTCAAGGGTTTGATGAATTGAGCATAGATCCAGTAAAAACATTTCATAGACAAAATGTACTCATTGGATAAGAAAAGGCTAAGATATGCTGAAAGGGCAATGACAGCCACAGCACGAAAAGCCAGGTCCAAGATGACAAAATCAAGATGAACATTGGACCGATAGTTTGAAGAAGCTGAAGCAGGTCCATTTCATTTAAGAGGCAATTTTTTAAAACTAATACATATTCCTTCCTAGATATTTAATAAAATCATTGTCTTTTAGTCATCCTATATGAAACTGTAATATTGAAAGAATTATAATATGAAATATACATAAATACATGCTATTTTACCAGTCAAAAATGCTGTCAAAACAATTTTTTTTTGTAAAAAAAATGTTTTATGCATTTTGGAGTTTTCAAATCCTCATGATATCTGTATAGAAATGACCAAAATTGAAAGTGGAATTTTTTAAGGCAATACAAATGATTTTTTTCATTTTCCGACCATTAAGGAAACCCGTTTCCTTAAGAATTTTCATCAGCCCAAATCCTGTAGTTATATTTGTTCACAAATCCATTAAGCCAGGAGTGCGCTTTATCGGAAAAGATTATTATTTTCCCAAAGTGGGGGTCATCTTCCAACTGCTTTAAAACCCAATTCGGGTCTCATTTATCTTTCCGTGGTAAATTAACCTAATATATTGAACACAGCCATCTATAAGGGACATTTACATTTCAAACTGTGTTTCTGCTATGACGTTTCAAAGTTCTGACACTTTTATCCGAAAACTCTTTAAGGTTTGTAAAACACAAATGATGTAGTTTTTTACTAACGCTTTTTACTAACGCTTAATTTGTGTCTACAGTATCTAAATACCTTTTCAATTATCGACAGAACAACAAAAAATATCGGATTGGTGTGTACTAGAGCGGAAACTGAATAAAATTAGTCCCTTGTGACAATGCTAAAAAAACGTAACCAAAATAGAGACCCCTAATTTTCGTTTTACCCGCCGCTGGTTCAAACCCCTTTCTTAACGCGCGCTCACTCCCCCCCCCCCCCCCCTCCTTTTTGAAAGCATCTGAATACCCCGCCTGAAGCCACGACGTTGTTAGCGCATTCCAAAATGCAAATTAGGCGTTTTGGAGGGTTGCTTATATTAAATTTTTGGTCTGTTCTAGGCTTCCTCGCGAAACCCGAAATTATTTATTTAAATGACATTCAGACATATTAGGCCCGACTGTGTTCGTCAAAAAGCTCTGAAGATTTAACGCCTGTTTTATTGGGGTTTTATATTGTGTCAAAAAAAAGAAATCGTGCTGAAAAAATGCGAACACACCAAACAGTCTTATCTATTAAGTTATGTAATACGTCTTGTCTGATTTTTTATAAATTACGTGGCAGATATACTGAGATTTGTTCTTTTATATGCGCATCATTATTATTTTAAAAATATTGCGAAAACTATATAACATTTCCCCTTAGTGTTTTTTAAACAAGTAAAAATTACTTCTTTATTTGAATTTATGATTGTTTTTGACAAACCGAAAAATTATTGGACATACCATATCGATAATCAAAATGTCGTGATACTTTAACTCTGACTGTACGTTTCATTTTACATTATTCTTGAATATTGCTATTGATTTTTTTCATCCATCGCTGGAACCTATTCTGGCTTTGCTAGGTGCTTGGTATTTTGTTAAGCTGATGTTATTTTCTTTAGATTTTTCCATAATTTAGAGTCAGAAATTTTGAGAAACAACACTTAGAAGATTAAAAGTTTCACAGCTTCAGGAGAATATGGAGTAACAGTAATACATTAGATCTATAGCAAAATTTGGGGGTGTGGCAGTCAGACTAGACAAAATATATATCATTAGACAAGAAAGGCTCCAAAAAAACGTGCGACCTTTTAGGATCCCCGCGTTCTGGACACAGGACTGCTCAGTAGCTAACCATCTTTGTAGCTGGACAGTCCAGATGCTGGATAATCGAACAACACCACAAAATGATAAGGCCAGATATTATCTTAATATTTTATTAGTTTTTTAATATTTTCATGAATATTCAACATTGGCTGCTAAATCAATGTAATTTATTTAATGTACTTCGGTTTGATTGAATTTGGATTTGTGTAAATTGGATTGATGTGATTTGATTTAATTTGGTTTAACTAATTTAAATTCTTTTGTAAGTTAGACAAGAGCATATAGTTTTAATTGTTTTTAATGAGGCGTCAAAGACTATGGTTTGTTTTAAAAGCAATATTTGTATCGTTTGTTTCGGATAAATATCTAGACACTATTTTGGTATCTTTTCCTGTACTTGATATTATTGACATGATATATTAAATAAATGGTTTTATTACAACTACTTTTTATTAATTATTTTATTTATAATGTTTGGGTCGTGTCCGTCATTTATTGTAATCTGTTTGATGGCATTCAATTCTTTATTATATTTATCTATTGACAGAGGGATATTTAATGATCTATGTGTAAATGAGCCAATGCTGCCATCTTTTGTGGATAATGATAACAAAATTTATTTTGTATAACTAAATCTGTATGTGATGGTTTATGAAAAATTGTAAAATCATTTTTATTGTCTTTTCTAGTAATTGTTAAGTATAAAAAGGTAAAACTATTATGTTAATCTTCGTCAACTGGGAATTTAATGTCCTTATGTAAAGAATGTATGTAAGTTAATAATTCATTTAATTGCCTATTAGAACCAGTAAAACAAATTAAAACAACTCATGTTGATTTATCTTATTTTCTAAGTAATTCTGATCCAACGTAATTGACAGTAGCTCTAAAAACAAGAAATTTTATATATATACATGCAATGTTTGATTTCTTTGGACAGCGTCCAATGAGACAACAGTAGCTGAGTGTCACATACATCCAACCGCTGGGTTCCACAATCCCATGTGGAACACACAGCAACCTGCGTCTTTGCACAAATGAAAATTCTGTTAGGTGCTTGACTGGGGTATATATAAAATGTTAAATAATTTTGCTGAGGACAAAATAATTTCAGTTTCAGAAAGGGATAGCATTTGGTATTTGGCAGGCTCAACATAGTGTTTAATAGATAAAAAAAATATTTTTTGTGCATTAAACATTTTATTATGGCTCCATTTTTCAAAACAAATAAGCCTGAATATTTTGAATTATAAAACAAGATATAATGTTAAAAACGTACCTTTACTAGCACCGTCTGGACCTTTCAGAATAGTACATTCTTCTATTGTTCCAAAGGGAGCAAACAACTGTCTGACATCTTCTTCAGTTTGTTGCTTGCTTAGCATTCCCACAAAGAGCTTTCGATCTGTGTAAAAAAGAAAGAAAAAGAAAACGTCATGAATTGGGAAACTGCTGAATATATTTAAACCATAACAGAAAGAGAGAGAAATAGAGACATAAAACTAAATTGTGCATATTCGTAATATTCAGCCAGAAAATAGAATTATTGGATTTTCGAATTGCATTTTTGGTTTTAGTTTTTTAATTTTTTTATATAATATAGAATTGACGAAAAATAAATTGTTGGGTGATATATTTATTTGTTAAACAAAACACATGAAAAATAAACTGAAAAAAAGATGAAAAAGAAAATCTATTAACTGGCTTGTATTTTCTAATATAATTCCACATCAAGGTTCGGATCTAGCGAGTTGTTTTGATAACGGGAGGTGTATTAAAATGGTGGAAGTTTCGGGGGTAGTTTAGGAATAGGGAACGGTCTAATGCACAAGGGGAATCCGGAGTAATTGGATCAAAATCAGAGTTAAATCAAAAGCGACTAGGCCTTATGAATTCGTGATATAATGCCCGGATTGTATCGGGAGGTTGTGCGGTTCGTATATTTCGACGTAAAACAATTTCTAACATTATTTCGTAACAGTTTTTACCACAATAATAGTGTCTTATATTGCATTTTTCTTAATTATTAGAAATAAGATGTAGATTTATAGATTATTTTAGACTAGTATTCAAATTAATAAAATTCTCCTTCCTAGTTATAATGCAAAGTATGAAATCTAATACAATTTAGTTAATGCTGCGGATTCAACTTTCGCCCAGAACATAGATGTATATATTGGTTCAAAGTTGTGAGCCACGAAAAATGTTAACATTTTGGAAAGTAGCTTGTTTATCGATTACCAAAACTCGTTAGATAGGAATGTTGAAAGAAAACGTTGGTAACCACGCTGGGCTGGTCTGGGACTTTCCAGTGAGTAAGCTTCCGTGCATGATAACGAAAAATAATGTTACATTGCATATTTTCACGGATGTTGAAGAGTGTGCGTAAATCATTCCATATCAATCCATTCGTTCTATGAAAGCTCACGACGTTTAGCTAAATATTTGGGCATAACACTTGAACTTGTAAAAGTATATATATATATATATATATATATATATATATATATATATATATATATATATATATATATATATATATATATATATATATATTATGTCAGTGGATCATATTCTGTGAATTCGCTGTCAAGATAACACTTAGGTTTGTGCTCCTGGACAGTGTTGCCGACCTAACACAACTTTTTTCGTCGAATCTATCATTTTCATGTTCTGTCGTTTTTGAGTTGTACCTTCAAATGTTTTCAATAATTTTTACTGTATTCTTTGCTGTTTTAGCTATTTTTGGTTTAGTTTTTGTTTTATGAGTTCTGTAGTAAAAATAATCCCCATCATGATGTGGGCTCAATTTGCAATCAAGTCTATGAAGTGTATGAAAAAAGTGAGTAGATTTACATGGTAATATTGCATTTTTCTGAAATTTTATTGAACTATTTCAGAACAAACTGTTAATCTTGAAAGTATTCATAAAAAACTAAAGAACATGCAGCTCTTTGATCTATGTAAAACTTTAGTTCTTCGGTTTAAAATGAAGTAACTATAATCTACGTAGGGGCCTGATGAAAGTTCCAAATATTGCCTTTAAACGAATCCAATTTTTAAAGATCATCAAAAATCAAAGACGAATCTCTGTTTGATTTTGTTCATTTAGATGAAACATGGATATTTCTAAATGGGACCTTGAGTCACTCATGGCAAAATCATAACAAGAGGAATGTTCATGTAGATAACTAGATGTCATATTGTCATGAATAGTTGTTTTAAGACGTGTCAATAATAACATGTTATTGCAGATATATTGTTCTTCATGCGGGGAACAAGAATGGCTTTATTCCAGAGGCCGAATTAGTCTTCTTTTCTCTTTCGCCAACAAAAAGCGATTATCATGGAGAAACGAATCAAGATAACTTTCTGTTTTGGTTTGAAAACCAGCTGTTGAAAATCTTGGAGGAGCCACCAGTTATTGTCATGGATAATGCACCACATCACAGTACACTAACCAAAAATTGCAGAATGGCTGACGAAGCATCATTTTCCTTTTGAAAATACTATGTTGAAAAGCGAACTGTTGCAAATCGTTATTCGATAAGCAGGAACAGGTTTGTGTTTCATAATGTTCTTATTAGGAAAAAGCTGAAATGTTGCAGATAATATGGCTGAGGAGTATGGCCATAAAGTGTTACGTCTTTCCCCTTATCAATACACATTTAATCCTATAATTATTACAATCATCATATATGTCGAGATGGAAAAACGATTGATAACTGTTTAGAGATATGGAAAGAAGCATTATCAATAGTTACACTACAGATCTGGATGAACAACATCAGACATACAGAAGAAGAGATTGAAAGATGGTCGAATCGCGAAAGAGTATTTGATAGACTAGAAGTAAATTCCCTAATAATTTACTTGAACAGCGATTCAGAGGCTGAAAGCTATTTTAGTGATAGTGAATAATTAAACTTTGTGTGAAGTAAATGAAAAGCCGTTATGTTCAAAAGCAGAAGTTTCGAAACATATTTTTGATGAAAACTTTACGGAATAAACTTTTCGTGTTACTTTTTCATTTACAGTGTTATCGATCATCGTTGATGTGGCAACATTGTAACTTGAGTGTGTCATAGATAGATTTTGATGACGTACAACCATTATTTATTTCCCTGATTGAACTATATATATATATATATATATATATATATATATATATATATATATATATATATATATATATATATATATATATATAAAGAATCTTTCATTCCTACTTCAGGTGGTGCCACCGCTCGCCTCTGCCCAATCTGCCCCCATGCGTCACTAGGTATACTCGGGATGGATATACTGAGGATGGATGGATATTGGATATCCAATACTATCAAAAAGACTTCGATCAGCTTTGGGTTTGGAATATGTCAAATCAGGCGAATATGGAGGATGGCTGAGCACTACAATACTTTTGCTAGTCAATCGCGCACAATGACCTTTTCTTTTTAATATGTATTTGTGAGGTAGCTTCTCAATAAATTTAATAAATATATAACGTTCTCTTTGAATAATTTCAAGTAATTTTGAACGTTGTCTTCAGATCTAATTATAGATTGACGGATTTGGTCGTGATTTGTCTGTCACTATCGATGCGAAATTTGCAAACCATTTAAAAATTTTGTTATGGCTCACTATTTCACTCTCATCCCTTCATTACTCTTACTTTTCAAGAGATTTGACTGGACATTTTGAAGGAAATACCAGAAGTCGATTATAATTACTAATTCCAAGAGTGAAAACCTAGTAGTAAGTGTATTGCACTTAAGGAGATAAAACAAATTTTAATGAATAAATTAATTCTTTGTGTTTTATTTAAAAAGTGGCGTTACATTTTAATCATGGTGGTAAACTTCCTAAATAGTTACTTTCAAGAACTTATGAAGCTGCTAAATACTTTCGTGGTTGAAAAAGGGGAAAACCAAACAAATCAGCTACTTTCCAACTGCACTTAAATTTCAGTTCGGCAGAAGAGAACAAATTCGAAATAAGCATTTTCGAACGGAACGCCCTTCTCTTCGGTTACGATTCGTAAAAAAATAAATAACTCTTTAATTTGGTTCTGTTTGCACGTCATCATTTTAACGATTTTCCTTCACAACAAAAAATATTTGTTTAATAAAATGAAGCATAAATCTTTCTCAATTTCCTTTTGCTCGCAATAAAAAAAAAACTTCCAGTGCCCGGCCGTTTTGGTAGGGTAATGTTTTCTTTTTGCGCAGTTTTATGTGTAAAAAAATGTCGATTTTATCTGGGCGTAAGTTGAATTATTTTTGTCGCATTTTCTTTAATTTATTAATGGAGAATTTTAGTACGAAACATAAAGATATGGAACAATAATGGAATGCAATAAATTTTATAGTAGTTGAATGACTGAAGGTTGAGTTTGTTTTTATGGTGAAGAGGAAAAAAATAAGAATAAAGGATAAGGCTCAAGGTACATGACAGTGCTTAGTAGTTGCGTTGTAACATTCGCGCAGTATTATTGTTATACTTACCAAAATCATTTTTGTCGCTTTAATAAAAACATGTTATTGTAAGTTTAACTTTTACGTTAATTATTGGTAAAAACTGGATGAAAACTTTTTATGGTCTTAACTTAACGATATAATCACTGCAAATGTTTCTGTAATTGGCCAATTCTGATAGTTCAGACGTTTCATTAATATCACCACGCCTTCACAATTTTTTGTTTTTATAAGAATTTTGTCAAAAATTATCGGGCGAACCTCCATTTCGTGACTTAATTGTAAATATGATAAGTGTAATGCATCGAACAGAAAGCATTATTCAGTAGATTCAGTATGTATTTAACTTAATTGTGGACACACAAATCTCAGTGATGAATTTTGTGAAGGTCTTCCATCAACAGTTGTTGAATTAAGAAATCTTGATGCTCTTAGAGAAATGATGTCTTAGTTATGAATGGATTAGCACAAATTCGTGCAACCAAAATCTTAAACCATTCAACCGAGGAGCTACAAATTTACTATATGACATCGTTATTGACATTTTGCATGAACATTTGTCCATGAGGAAGCTCTATTCGAAATACGTTGACGATTCAGTGCTCTGTTTGGAGTTGTTTCAGCGCAATAAAAAACATGGATCCATAACTATATTCCACAGTCAAATCGACAGTCAGCTGAGTGGACATCATGTGGCGAAAGCCACCCAGAGCGATCAAAAACGCAAATGTCAGCTAGTAAAGTTCGGGCATCCGCATTTTGGGATGCGTAAGGTATTTTATTCATTGATTACCTTCAATTCTTCTAATGGAACCTTTGATGTGAAACACTAAAGAAACACTGATTTAATCCAAAACATTGATTTAATCTAGAATAGATTAAATCATCTCCTGATGATGCTAACATGGTTAGCGAAACGTACGCCGAGAAGTTTAAAAAAGTGATTTAGTATTTAGTGGTAAATCTCTTCAAGTTTATTGATTACCTTGACAAAGGAAGAAACATCAGTAGCGAATGTTATATGGCGTTATTGGTGCGTTTGAAAGAAGAAATTGCGAAAAAACGGTCCAAAATGAAGAAGAAAAAAGGACTGCTGTTTCAACAGGATAATGAACCGTGTTACAAGTCACTCGCAACAATGGCAAAATTGCATAAATTGTATTTTGAATTCCTTTCCCATCCACCGTATTTTCCAGATCTGTCTCTCAGCGACTAATACCTGTTTGCAGATCTAAAAAGAAAGCTCCAGGAAAAGAGATTTGGCTCCAATGAAGAAGTGATTGCCTAAATTGAAGCCTATTTTGAGGCCAAAGATAAATATTTCTACCAAAAAGGCATCGAAATGATAGAGAAGCGTTGGAATCAATGTATCACTCTTGAAGGAGACTATATAAATGAATGGAGTTAAATTTTGCCTAAAAGTTATTGTTTTATTAGTCATCCTACGAACTTAATGAGTGATGTGTTAGGTGATGATGAATTGTGTATATATTGAAATGTGTGAAATTGTGTATATAGGTGAAATTTGTATATATTCGCATGAGTCAGAAACAAAACAAGACTTCAATTTTTGGATATCCCTAAGTGAGTCAAAACTAAAACACTCTAGTTAAAAAAGTGTTAGCATCGCCATCTTTGGTTTTTTGGTCATGTATCTTTTGGTCAACAATCCTTTAGAGAATCGAAAGATTGGCAATACTGATTGATATAAAACAAACAGTTTAAACGAAGTCATTAGTGAATTTTGTCAAAAATCCACATCGTCCCAGTATTCTTGAACTTAATAATGCTAGCTCTCACTCACTTTTCCAAACAATCGAATTTTTGAACAGAAAAAGATTGAATTGATGTTTCAGCCACTATATAGTCCAGTTCCATAACCTTTTGATTTTATTCTTGAATATAAAAAATAAATTTGTGGTTGTCGATTTTTAATACTTTATCAGATTGGTTAACGACATTTCTGAGATGGTAACTTCTGAATGATTCTAAAATTGAATGTGGATGTGAAAACGTATTAATCAAATGGTATATTTTGAGAAACAATTGGTACCCATTAATTTCTGGTTTTCTAATTGTTTGCAGAAGCTTTTGCAGGGATCTATATGTATTTTAAGCTGAAGTTATTTTTACATCCCGTCATGCTTATTTCTTGACAAAATGTTTATTTGCATCAACTTTTTAATTTTTAAATAATAATTTAATTATAGTGGGCTTTAAAATAAAAGTTTTTATACTAGTTATGGTAAAAGTTTATTTAGACACCCCCTTCCCCTTGACTGTGTAGAAATGTTTTTCTTTGCTTTAAATTTTTAGGACAGGCATTTATTTACTAGCATTTATTTAAAAAAATAGATTAATAACTTGTCATTGAAGGACTTTTGGTCATTCTACACTCTATGAAAATAATTCTAACTGCACATATGTATATATGAATAATAATATAATATGGAACAAATAATAATAATGGAAAAAATATAGTAACAAAATGTTTAATGATTATAGTGTAGTGTACGCCTTGACCTTGATCGTTATAGAATTAAGTTTCACGCCAATTAACAAGGATCATGTTAATACAGACATTACGTTAATAGTTAATGATAAACTATTGATAAACAAAAATATATTTGAATATGATTTGGTTTATACATACAAGGTACTTCTCACGAAAAACAGGACTTTTAGGTCAATTAGGTTAACGAATTAATTTTTGAGCTCGGCCAAAGATATGTCGTTCAGGATTTTGAATGATTTCAATGTCGGCATAACTCTGCCTTTTCATCGACAAATGAAGTTTTTCGAGGAGATAGAAGTCGCATGGAGCCAAATCAGGGGAATATTGTGAATGATTGATGGTTAAATGCCATTTTTGGTGAAAACATCAGTGATGAGCGTCGACAATGGGATGGCGTATTATCGTACAACAAGCACCAGCTGCCTTGCGAAATTGTGGCTTTGACGGTATTGTGGCCACACACGACGAACACGCAACAACCGTTACGTATACGTTCACCTGGTACGTTCAACCGTTATATACGTTTGACCAGGTGGAACGAACTCCTTGTGCTCAATTTTCTCCAAGCTGTAGAAACAAATCAACATTGTTTTGATTTTTGACTTCTCGAGACGACTTTTCTTCGGATTTGGCTCGCTCGGGTGCTTCCATTCGATACTGTGACGCTTGATTTATGGATCATATTGAAAACACCACGTCTCGTCACTAGTAACAATGCTATACTTGAAGTTTTCGTCCTTTTTCGACTGTAAATCAAGTCCTTGCAATGTTGGATTCGGAGCAATTTTTGGTCGTCAGTCAATTTGTGTGGAACAAAGCGTGCACAAACCTTCTAAAGTCCTAAAAGATCGGTCAAAACGCGTATTGAATCTGTAAACATGTTCAATTCCATTTCCATGTATTGCAACTTTTTATAAATTCTCGCCCAATTTCAATGTTACTTTGAGTAAGCACGGAATTTTTCGGATCAAAATGTCCGTCGTTCTTGATGTCCTCATAACCTTTCAATCGTTTAAACTGGTCATAGATTCTATGACAAGATAAACAATCCTCACCATACACTTGTTTCATTAAATGAAACCTTTCGGTGGATGTATTGCGAAGCTTAAAACAAAACTTAATATTTGCTCTTTGTTCGATGTCTATTTTTAGACCGATGGTATTAACACACTGACATTTTAAGCGCGATAACTTGGTTTCTAATGATCCGAACGTTATCAAATTTTGTCAGAACGTCAGTGACGGATGCACCTTCAAAAGATGGTACCATGAGAAATGGGTGTTTTTAAAATGGACGTGAGATGCATGTTGTATATATTTTGAGTGGTTTAATAATGTTAATTAGTATGAATTAAAAAAACAATGAAAATGACTTCTACGAAAAGGATGGTATACTTTATCAAGAAGCACTAAACGAATGAACAAAGTGTATATCCTAATATTACCAATACTGTTAAACATGTAAAACGCTTAATAAAACTTACAAACCATCTGATCTATTAGGTCCTCAACTTAACTTAATTGTCGGCTTTTTTTACTACGTGTGTTATTTATTTATGAAGTATTACAAACTTAATCTTCAAAGTAATCTCCCTCACTTTCAATGTATTTTTGCTATCTTTCAGTCAATGGTCCAAACTCAGATCTAAAAACACTGGGTGATGTTGGTGTAAAAAACTCATTGAAGCTGTCTTCCGTAAGAGATTATAGTCAGGTAATGTTTCATGAATCGGAATATATGAAAATTCGAAGGGATGGAAAATACCCCGGTTCGATAAAATCTCCCAGGCCAAATTCAGGTGATTTTTCAGAGCTGTTTTTGCTGTATGTGCTTGTGTGTTGTCCTTTTGTCCGTAAGAAAGGTGACGTCCTTTTTTCTCCAAGGCTTTTTCTGTCAGAGCGCTACTGACACGAATCAGTTCCTACCGACATGCCTAGCTGATCTCTACACAGACATACCAACACTTTTTTGATAGGGATATTTAGTTTTGCGGTACTGGTTGATGGCTCACCAGACTCACCAGATAGAGGATCCACTTTTTATCACAGTACATATTCTTAGACAGAGAAATTTTTCTTGAATATTAGGATCAATAACACACCAACATGAAAGCGTCTACTCTTATTATCTGCTGTGAGTTCACAAGGGAAGTCAACGACTCTTCTTTTGAATTTTTCTTAGCTTGTGTAATTATTTAGAAATAGCTTGCGGTATTACTCTGACCTCTAGTTTCTGCTCGAGTTCTAGTAGTGTACGACAAGGATTTTCTTCCAGCAGTGCTTCCAATTATTCATCCTCCACTTTATTTGAGTGTTTCGGATGTTTTGCATTATTTAAATCAAAATTTTTAGTTCTAAATTGATGGCAAAGACGCACAAGTCGTGTCCTTAGTTTCCACAGAACTTTTTCTAGTTGAAAGGTGAAAAGAAAGCAGCGACACAAATGTTGCTTTTAAAACGCAACAACACTTTATTTTTCAGGTTATATTCGCAGTAGCTAAAAGATAGTGCTTTAAAATAACTATATGGCGTGAAAAAAAATATGATTCGAATAGATTCTAGAGTAAATGAAACGTAAGGGTCTAGAATTAAGTTGAGGGCCTAATATAAAGTAGAAGTGTGAGGAAGCAACTAAGTAAATTACGGTTACTCGAGATAATTTTGGAGATCATCCCAACCAATAAAATCTAAAATATTTCAAATTAAGCAGACAAGACTAAGATATAATTCGGAACTTTCAACCACTTTATGAGGAATGAAAAAAAATAATTCAAAATTGAAAAATAAAAAGGAGAATCGCTATTATATTTGTTAAAGGAGGTGAATTAACTGAAACAGGTAAACTACTTGTGTTTATTTATTTATTTTGAAATATTATAAAGAGGAATATGGGGTTTTGTGGAAAAAGTTCTCAAGTTAGATTAGAATGTACCACATTCCCTTCAAACTCCCTTCAAACTCCCAGTAAAAATTCCTAGTTCATTACACCATCAACAATGAAAAGGGACGTATATATTATAGTACGGGGGTTGTATGATAAGTACCTACGAAAAAACATTTGTAGTGTAACATTTATTTAATTTTTTACCTTTCAGTTCGATACACTTATCAATTCTTCTATTGGAACTTTTCGTGTGAAACACTAAACTTGAAGAGATTTACCACTAAACACCAAAACACTTTTTTGAACTGCTCGACGCACGTTTCGCTTATCCTTATCATATCCAAATGAATTCGCTCTCCTAACGTTTATCATTATATCTTGGATTTTTTCAATCATTTCTGAAGTGGTAACCTCATTTGGGCAACTAGGACGTTCTTCATCAAAAATGCTTGTACGGCCACGTTCGAATTCAGCTGTCCAATATTTTACGGTTGATAACGAAGGTGCAGAGTCCCATAAATTTCGCTGAGCTCCGTTTTAATATCATTGTTTATTTTATTTTTCAAAAACAAATATTTGATAATTGCTCGACATTCAATTTTTTCCACGCAAAAGTTGTTCCATTTAAAGGACTTTTTTTTAACTTAAAGCGACTTTTGAAATCATTGACAGTATTGTTATGAAAAGTTATATTTACGAAAAATGTCACTTTTTAAATACTAGCAGCGCAATCTCTGGCCTAGGCCCAGTACTTATCATACAGCCCTTGTATTATATTCCTGTCCACTTGGTAGTATTGATAACCATTTGGGAAAGCCACCGCAAATAAAGTGGATATTTCTAAAGAGGAAATTGGTAACTTGACAGCTCGCAGTATTAAAACATTAATGAGTTATTTGTAAACAGATTATTTTTCGTCGTTATATCGTTATCCAATATATCCATGTAATTAGTTGGCCCATTTTTTGTGGAAATTGCAAAACAAATTAAAATTAAATAAAAAAAAAATGAATTGGATTCAGATGGTTTGCTATCTCAATAAAACCTCCCCAAAATCGGATTGATTTCTATTATGGCCCTAAACCAAAATCAAACCCGGCTTCTTTAAAGTAGGCGGAGATTAAAACAGAATTCGTCTCTTTCGCTTTGACGAGGTTCATATTCAAATATAAGGAAAATCAATTTGGCGATCAAATTTGCGTTAGCAACCCTTCCCTTTCCCCTAACCGTACCAAAACCAACACCCACCCCCACCTTCCATCGTTCCCCGCTCGTCCGATTTTGTACCCCCCCATCCTAAAAAGTTCTTCGCGACGATGCTCAAACAAAAGGTCCAACAAAAAGCTTTCATCCAGTATTAAAACTAGTTATCGACGTTTATTCGTGATTATCCCACAAAATCCAACCGAAAGCCCCCCTCTTCTTGTCTACGAGATCTAGCTTTAAACCTTCGAGGTTGATTCTTTTGTAAATGTCGGACTCTTTTACGATTACACGGAATTATTTAGCGAAAGCTTTTTATCTTTATTTGACGGGGAAAGAAAAGAAAAATTTTATCGAGAAATTTTCAAATTGGTTTCATGTTCATGTTCCGTTGGAGTTTCTCTTATTTATACAGGGCGGTTGAAAGTGACAGACGTTAATTTGAAAACGTTACAGTAGGGTCAAAAAATCATTAGACCCTTATGGGCTTATTTTTTCTTTCAACGTGCCCCTGGGGAAATATTGACTGGTACGAGGGGAATCTTGAGTTGCGTTTTTTATATTAATGCCTCCCTGGAAGAATGTAGTTAAAGTAATGTTACATGAATTTTGCATTAAATAAATTTCAAAGTTTTTATACAGTGCAACATGAACACATTTTTGAATAGGTACAAATACTGTTACTTTAAAAAACATTTAATATATATCTTAATACATTTTATAGAAACAGTTTTCTGGCAATATTTTTAGTCCCAATTACACTTATTGTTGAATATATGATTTTCTTTTATTAAAACTTCTCATGGCTTCTACTTGATGGAAATTCAGTACAAATACAGCACAAAAAGCGACAGGGTGTTGAAAGTGAATTTAAATTTTCGAAAAATTGAAATAATATAAAAATTGTTGAAGATGTCAGGTTCAAAATTGAGTTTTCAAAGGCGACAAATCCGAATTAGGTACTAGTTTGAGCCTAGTTGCTAGAGAGCGCTTGCTACCTACTTTGTGAGGAATTAATTCGCTCATATTTTTCTAGCTTATAAAGATGGGAATATTTTTTATGTAAAAAGGTACCCTTGATATTGACTAAGGTATCGATATTGATCGATATCTCACGCCGTTTGCGAGATATTCGTGTTCGAATATTCCATTGCACATCTTGTCGATGGCAGAAAAATGAATAATTCACAAAGAGTGCCTTGAATGTTGTGTACAAATCATTATGTCTCGATAACAAATGTCATTGTTTTCTATCTCTCCTATTAAACGTAGGTGGAAACAAGTTTCTCCAATCTTGAGTTGGTATTAAATAATGTGTAAAAAATGCCCAGACTTAATCACTTTCCTAACCGTTATTAAAACAATCCTGGTGGACGACTGAAATGTATAACGGTAGAATAAGAAGAGGACATTTTATCGTAGTGTCATTTATATTAGTTTCGCAGAAAATCCTGAACTAAGCATTAGGTGTTTAGTTTAAAATTTATTGCCACAAGATTTGCTGGCTAGATCAGAATTTTGTCAAAATATACTACAAAAAAAAAGAATATTGTTTAAATGGTTGTGTCGTTTTCATATATATTTTTTTCCACGATCTAAAACTCAAAAATATCAAGACTCCATGTTCCTGAAAAAGATATTCTTTACTGACGAGGCAACTTTTACCCAACGAGGAATTTTTAACTGGCGAAATAATCATTGTTACGTCCTGGAAAATCCACCCCTACCAAGAGAGCGACATTTCTAGCCCAAATTTTCAATTAGCATTTGGTGCGGCATTATCGAAAATTTTTTAATCGGCCAATTTGAGTTTCCGCAAAGGGTGAATGGAGATCAATACGTGCTGTTTTTAGAAACTGATTTATTAGACCTTTACGGACGGTATACCTCTAAATTTAAGACAAGACATGTGGTTGGTCTTTAATTTACTATGATGAAATCAATACAAGAGATGAACTTTTAGAAAAAATTCAACCAGCGGCCAATGTTATTAGAAATAAAGAAAATATCTTCTCAAATGTGAGGCGTCACATAACAAAGAGTCTGTGAAAGTGTATTGAGGTAAACGATGGACACTTTCAACACCTACTGAAGTAAGTTTCAAAAAATTGTTATATTACTCGCAAACGACGTGAGATATCGATATTGATCAAGGGTATCTTTTTTACATGGGAATTATGACTCTTCCTTATTTTGAAGTTAAAATATTCCTACCTTTATAGGGTAAAAAAATATGAGCGAGTTAATTCCTCACCAAGTAGGTAGCAAGCGCCCTCTAGGAACTAGGCTCAAACAAGTACCAAATTCGGATTTGTCACCTTTGAAAATCCAGCTACCTCGATTTTGAACCTGATATATTCAACCTTTTTAAATTAACTCAATTTTCCGAAAATTTAGTTCCATTTTCAACACCCTGTATCTTTTTAATAACTAAAATTTGCCAGTTACTCTATGGCACCATCACCAGTTGCTTTATGGCGGATAAGTTATGGGACACCTTGTATTTATATTTGATGCATTTCTCTAACATTGCAGATTCGTCAGAATGATATTGACAAATATAGATGTTAGCGAAACTCGTCAAACATGAGTTTTAGAAATTGGAAATTAGACAAAAATGTTTTTTATTAAACAAGTAATATTTAAACAAGTATTATTATTGAACTTACAGATTGATTACATTTATTTCTTATTTGTCTATGGCATTACAATATCGTACGGGTCTTGGCCTCCACGAGCTTGTTTTTCTAGCCATCCCTGACTAGGGCAGCCCCTTTTCAGTTATTCACTACGATATTACGAGCATCAACCCTGACACCATCCTCCGACCATAATTTGACTGTCCCTCCTGGTTTATGTTTGCTTATCGGTGTTGCATTATAGGTATTCTTGGTTTGGTTAGCATCATACATTCTCATGAGATGACCTGCCCATCTTAGACGTGTGCATTTTATGTCTGAGATGTTGTCCTGGCCTTTATTCTGGTTCTGTTTATTTACCATGGTTTCTAACTTAGCCTCTTGGCTCTTATTCGTTTCTATGAAAGTTACTTTTTATTTGACGGGAGGGTTTTCGTTTGCTGGGGGCTTCTTACTAGCCTATGGTACTGATTTTCGTCGGTTAGATTGAAATCTTGGTAGATTTCGGATAAGCTTCATTTTAATCCGGGATCGAGCAAGGCTCGAAAATCGTCGATTGGATACGAGAACTTAGCGTATATTGAGTTTGATATTCTGGACGTGGATTTGTAGTTGAATCGTGTTGATTTTATTCCGTCGACTTAGTTTCGAAATCAGTTTCTACCGGCTTTGATGCTGGAGATATTGGTTTAATCCTGCCTGAATTAGTCTTAAGAGTCTTTGAAGTTTTTTTCGCAAGCTCAGTCATGGCTTCAGCTTGCTGCTGAGGTTGCTCTGTCTGGTCGGCAGAGCTCGTTTTTTCCCTGTGCTTTTTGGCACAGGAGTTAATTCGGAGATGGTCTTTTTACTTCATTCTGGTGCGGCGAAGGCTGCTACCTCGTAGCGGAGTTAGGTGTTGGTTTCTTCTGCGAATCTACTTTGACGGCCTGATTTGTTTGATTTTTAGGACGTTTTTCTCATTGCGTGCTATAGTGACTTATAGGATCACAATAGGTTTCTTCTCTTTAGTCTACCATCTCGTTATGGAAGTAAGATGAAAGCTTAGATGTTAAAGCTCTGTTCTGACGTCGTCAGTTGGAATCGGTTTTAACACTCCCTTGACTAGGACGCGCAGGTTCCTGTTGCTTTAGGTTGATGTCGAGTAGGAGTATTCTTTCTCATTGAATTGCTCTATAATGGCTTTTCGGTCGGATTCCGCCTCGGGGACTATGTTAACCCCGTTTTAGCTGGCTCGATAGCTACTTTGGATTTCTTCAGAATGCGCATGATATCCTGGAAAGCTGATTTGTCCTTCAGGACAATCGGTTTGGGTTTGCTAGTGGTATCAGTCGGTGTTACTGTTGCCTCTTTTCCTGATTTTTGTGTCGTCGATGAATCTTCTGGTTTGGTGGTCGAAGTGAATGGAGGAGGAGCACTCAGTACTTTTGAAGGCTGATTTGCCTTGGAAGCCTTCAATGCCTTCCTCCTTTTGCGTCTTCTTGGCCGGGAGGGCATCTGCTGATATTCATCTGCGGTGGAGACTTGGTGTTCGTCTCTTTCTTCGAGATCTGATTTGATCTCAATGTTTTAATTACTTGGGTTGGTGGTGCGGCGTCTGAAGTTGTTTCTTTATCTTTTACCTTCATGACTGATGTTTTATAGGAAACATCATTGTCGTCACTGACACCGCCAGTTAATGTTCTGTATTTTTGTTGGCATTCAATCACTAGTTTTGCTGTTTTTGCAGCTTCTGCAGCCTTTTCGGGGAGTTTTTTTGTTTTCCTCCTTCAGTCTGCAGATTTCTTGGAATTGATCATTTATAATGTCTAAATGTTTAATCCTGCATTGTTTGTGTAGCCCTTCCAGGTCCTCGAAGATCCAAGAGAGTCCTCGTCTGTATCGTAATCACCCATCGCGGAATGAAACTTCCGGAACAAAAGATCACTACGTTTGCTGAACGTTCACCACATTTTAAGATCACTATCAGAGAGATGTGCACTTTCTCCTGGTCTTTGCGTAGGGTGTAACATTCATGGATATATCCTTTTCTCTGTGTGTTCAATCCTTTCTCTTTATTATTTTCGCAAATTGGTTCATAGATCTTTCTCAACTTATTTTTTTCAAAGCCACTTAGATCATTTTGGTCATTCTTGCATAGGGACCATGCTTCACTCCCATATGTTAGGATAGGTCGAATTAAAATTTTATATTTTTCTTGGAGATGTGCATTAAAATGTGTGATCTCATGGTTCTTTAAAGTCCTTCGACTCGAATGGTTCTTTAAAGTATTCGAGTTGTTCAAGTCTTTGGAAGGTAGCTGTGCCAATTGTTATGTAGTCAGGCAACTTTCTTCAGTTTTCGGAGATTGTCATATATTTCCCTTTTCTTGTTAGAATATCCATATTTCCGTTTCTTGTTAGAATATCCAGTTTATCAGCATAAGCTGTCATCTGTATTGATTTGTTAAAGATAGTTCCTCGTAAGATAGTTCCTTATTGAGGGCAGCCTCACGAATTACCCTTTCAAGGACCAGGTTTTTCTCAACTTTTACTAGCGGCTTAATATATTTAATTGTGATTATATTATGTATGTTTGTTTATCTATATTTAAACTATTATAAAATATAAGTCAAAATTGGTAAGCAATCATGAATATTTTATTCATTTGGTCTTGAATTTAATATTCTGACTGTATGTATAAAATATAATCTATCTAGTATAATCACTGGGATACATATGCACTAGTATGTTATACCACATTATGTCCTTATTATTAATTATCTCAGATCTTTTCAAATTGCGATGCAATTTTCAAACGCAATTTTTTATTGTATTTAGTCTACGTCCAAACTAATTGTTAAAATTTGTGGAAAATTATTAAGTAGCTCCACTGGTGTTGAGGGTCTATGGTAATTTTTTGCCATTCTTTCTTATTTCTTGATTTTTCGTCCTATTTTATGGGCACTGTTCGCAGTAAAAGATCTATAAGAAGAGTTCATAAATTATTGTCCTTCACAAAGAAGTAACCATTGTTAGAAATAAATTATTTTTTTTTATTTAATCTTTTAAACTGCCTAAACGTTTTGGTGTATCGAAGACGATGGAAATTTGGATGTCTTGATCAATGAGTGGCAGTCATTCATTCACAAGCGGTTCTGCCTTTTACCTGATAGTGGTATAAGCACTACACCTTTTGTTTTCGCTAACTTTGGTGCACTTTCACCTGGTCCCATTTATTTGGACTGCTGCTTTGTGTTTGGCATGTAACAGCGAATTCATGTTTCATTTACTATTATTAAACGTTGAAGAAGCTCAACAAACGTTTAATTAATATAAGTCTATGCATTCTATTATATCTTCGAAGTCTGAAAAATGATTTTTAGGTAGATGGTGAAACATTGTCTTAAGATGGGGAAATGGAGGTTACCCTGGTATATGTAATTGAAAATATCTAGATCAACGATGTTCCAACTTGTTAATATCCTCATTGTAATGCGATTAACCTAATTCTGCATCTTATCTAACTCTGAATCTTCTAATCTTTGTCCGGCATAATTTCTTCATATTTGAGAAAGGAAAATAATCTCAGGGAGCCAAATCCGACAAATGTGGCATATGTGGAAGCATTTAAAGCGTAGGGCGTGGAGTAATGCAAGAATAACTCGATGCATATGTGGAAGCGTATTATCGTAGTGAAAGACTCAAACATTCTTTTTAGCCAGATAAGGATATTTAGCCTGTATAACACCGCTCAATTGATACAGTAAATGTGTACCGAACATTCCGTTTTCGCCTTCTTTGGTGCACCTGGTCCCATTCAATATTGGAACTGCTGTTTCGTGTTTGTCGTGTAATAGCACAATCTATTGAGATGTTTACTATGTCAGCAAGTTCGCATATCTTTAGTCAGTGATCATTTAATATGACATTGTGAATTTTTATCGGTCGTATCCAATTTTGGGAGTCATGAGCGTTGATCATCTTGTATAGTCACATTTAATTTATGCACCTCACTTTTTTATCGTCGAAAGCAATAGGGAAATTTCATAGAACAAAGCTCTTTATCAGAGTTTGATTTTTTAAATTAAATTTCAATTTTTCTCATTATTCTGGAGATGTCAAAACTCGCTACAAACATGCAACGAAACACACGTGTCTGAAAATACACCACACACCGTCTAATGAATGATATTTGACAAATATCATATTGATTTGGTCATTCTTGCGCTTTCTCTTTGTCATACTTAGAAATGATCAGTGGCACCTCGTGGGGGAGAGCGTTGGGGCAGCGCCCCTCCAGCATTTATCACAGTAAACATTTTTTCACAGCAAAACAGCATATTTTATTTCGGTTCAATTTCTTCCTTTAAATCATTTTCCTGGTTAACCTCCTGTATAGGGTTTCAATAGCACGAAAAGTAAAAAGAAGGAAGGGGAAAGCAAAAAAAATCTTCAGCAGCACTATATTCTTCTACGCCCTCCCACTTTAAAACCCACGAGCCCCCACTGGAAATAATCCTGGTATTTTGCCACAATCTCTTCTTTTATGTCTAACAGACATAAAAAATCTCTTACAAAATATCGGTTACAAAATATCGGTTACAAAATATCGGGATTTCGTAAATATCAGTATGTCATGTTGTGTCATGATCATTGCTTCATTACACTTCAAATTATTTTTTCAATTGATCCAGTAATGAACCGTAATATTCTCCGGTGATAAGTTTGCTTTTTACCAGGTAGTGGCATGAACACCACACTTTTGTTTTCCCCTTCTTTGGTGCACCTGGTTCCATTCATTATTTGGACTGCTGCTTCGTGCTTATCGTGTAATAGCATGGTCTATTGAGATGTTTACTATGTCAGCACGTTGGCATATATTTAGTCAGTGGCCATTTAATACGATATTGTGGATTTTTATCGGTCGTATCCACTTTTGGGCATCATGAGCGTTCATCATCTTCAGTGGATGTATACTCACATTTAATTTAAGCACCACTTTTATTTTATTGTTAAAAACAAAGGGGTAATTCCATAGAACAATGCTCTTTATCACAGCTTGATTTTTTTAAATTCAATTTCAATTTTCAATTTTTTTCATTATTCAGGAAATGTCAAAACTCACTACCAATTTGCAACTAAACACACGGGTCTGAAAATTCACACCACGCTAGTGAATGATACTTGTCAAATATCAAGTGATTTGGTCATTCTTGCGCCTTCTCTTTGTCAGACTTAGAAATGATTCTGGTATTTTGCTACAATATCTTCTTCATTACAGACATAAAACGTTTATTACATAATATATAATATTTGATAAACATTTAAAGCTTGTTTAAGACTTTGGCACCTTTTCGAAAACAATCCACTTATTGCAGTATTATTGTGTCATGATCATTGCTTCATTACACTTCAAAATATTTTTTGCATTATAAATGTATAAAGATTTTTTTTCCGCACCAATTTTTAAAAACTACTTATTAATTAGACAGCATTGAAAACGAACTTTTTCCGGCAATAATATTAAGGACATTAAATTTGGGTAGTCCTTTATTTGATGCTTTAATATATTTTTTAAATTAAAATGGTTTATATCTAATACAATTAAACTATTTATAAGCAAACTAAAGTATATCATATTGCTCTGATCTCTTCTTAATTAAAAATAAATTAATCTTTCCTAAAAACAAATAATGCCTGTAAAACTTTTAAAGTTATTTTAAGCCCTATTTTAATGTTCGCAAATCTGTTCTGTACTTTCACGCCACCCTGTGGAAAACAACGAAACTATTGCATTTCTAACTGACATTTACGAAGGGACTTCAAAATAATGACACAGTGACAGTTGAACGTTCTAAAACTTAAAGCAAATATGTACATTGAATTAATACAGCATCAGAATGGCGTAAACCTAATTCTAAAGTCAAATAAATCTGCGATGAACAGTTTAGATTCCTCAATGCTCCCTTCGATATTACGCGTTATATTTTGAAGTCCAACAAAAGAAACAACTAATAAACAGAATGCCGTCCTAACATACATTACAACGTCTAGACATAACATTGAAACGAGCTGACCATTGCTGCACAGAAACAACGCACTACATTACACAGAAAAATGCTAATTTTTTCATTTCTTTTTTTTTTGTTAGTGGCTGGTATTAGTTTAATAATTTTGATTTGCCAAAGTGTTATATGTAATACTCCGGTGATGTGTCACGCAAAAATTTCATTCAATATCACTTATATTTTGCTTAAGTCCGTTTTTGTTTGTTTTAGTTTCAAATTGTGCATTTCGTCATTTATGTAATCATCATTAACACATGTTTAAGTTTACTATTAAAAACATTATCTTATTCGAAATAAACAAACTTTACAAAAAATTAAGAAATCTGCTTTATAATAGCTGTTTCATTATCATTACAATTTCTTATACACTGATATTAGAAGTTAATATACATATAATGACTACATCTAGAATAAGGATTAAAAAGTTGATAGTTGTAAAAACAAATTCGTCAAAAAAATGGATCAAATGAGGATGGTACGAGGGTAGTCCTAGACCCGACCTGACATATAGATGGAACAACCGCCATTGAAAAGAATTGAATATTTGAAAATAATGACTATGGTAGAAAGTACCAACCTTATAAAGCTTAAGTTTGAAGTTTGACCACGCTACGTTATTTAGTATTGTTTGGTAACAGTTAATGAATGCTCACAGTGAATTTGTAAACATGGAAAAGTTTGGTCATCGTTATGTGATACAATACTTTAATTTGAAAGGTCTCAGTCCAATATCAAAGCGGGGTTAAATTCTATTCTAGGAGAGTCTGCTTCTTCGTTTACCATAGTAAAATATTAGGCGGCAGAGTTTAAACGAGGCCGTATGAGTTGCCAAGACGAACATCTGGCGAATAGGCCAGATTTAGCCCCCTGGAATTTTTTTCTGTTTCCAAACTTGGCAAAATGACTCGGTAGTAAAAGATTTGCCAACAATGAAGAGGTGGAGTTTGCCGTTGATGGCTATTTTGAGGAGCTCGACGATTCTCAATATACACAGGGAATCGAAGCTATTAAACATCGCTGGGAAAAGTGCATCGAGCTAAAAGGACAGTATGTAGGGAAAATATATTTTTCCCTAATTTATTGTGTTTTCTTTGTTAGATCGCGTACTTCTGGGACTGCCCTCGTATAAAGAATATAGAATGAATAAAATCTGTAATATGAAGAAAATGAATTTTAATTAAGTTGGCCACTCGATGTCTTAATGAACAATAATGAAGATTTATTATCAAAAATTGCTTAGACATTGTAATTGATGAGATAATACCTAGAGGGAGGTTACTCAATGCATTGAAAGAGGGAAATAGTTGTATTAAGAGTCTAGGGACAGCAACTGAGCAGAGGTCATGGAAAGATCACTTAGTTAGTACTCAGTATCATCTGATTAATATTAGAGGGTAATGCTGATTAGGGAGAAGTAATACTTTTAGAAACACATACTTCCAGAAAACAGATTTCTAGAAAAATATAAAGAAAAAACTTTGAGAGTTAAAATTTTGTTTTAAATGTATAGTCATATGCCTTAAATATTAGGCATAGTTCTATAATCGTTCATTCATTAATAGTCAACATCTGTAGTAATGAGCAGATGTCTGCAGAGTGGCAGCAGGTTATAATATGCCTGATTCATAAGAAATAATTCACAATTTATAAAGTTCAACAAACATAGTAAGCCAAAGCATAGTACCATATTATCGAATCTTACAAGGGAATGCTCTACAGTAAATCAGTTGTTTAACGTCCGTTAAATAATAGAGAATACAACAAAAATTGAAGCTCTTTCATTCCAGATGTTCATATATTTCAGAAAGGCGCAAGACTACAAACAAAGAGCAAAAACATACGAGGTCAAAGAGGAACTGTAATAGTAATAAAAATGTAACAACACACGGTAAATTTTGAGATCGAAGAATGTTTACGAAAGCTGGATGAATGGTATCAAGTCTGTTTATTAAGAGAAACCCAGGATAACCTGGGTTACCCCAATAATAAAATAACCCCAATAATAAAATAAAGGAGAAAGTCTAAAGAGTCGGTCTAGAAATTAATATAGACAAAACAAATATAATAGAAAAGAGAACTAATCCAGGAAGAGACACTGAATAATGACAACATTGAAGTTGCGAATTAATATTCGTACCTGGGAAGCAAAATAAACGGAAACAATATCACAGGAGATATCAGAAATCCTATTATAACGGGGAACAAAATCACGATGATGAGTATATAAAGGAACACGAGAGTTAAGATCTAGAAAACAGTCGGCTAGTTGTCGGCCAGCAGTATTTGAAAGAAAAGCACTCAAAAGAATCTTTGGTGCTGTATGGCAATGAAATTTGGAGTATCAGATATTACTTCGAACTGAAACAATTATATCAAGATCTGGTTATTGGAGATTATACGAGGGTTCATATAGTCTCCAATAAGAGGGGTCGACCAAGACAAGGTGGCTAGGTAGAGATGGTGAATAACTACTTCGTATCAAAAAGTAGCAAGAGGCTGATGGAGATCGATTCGGTAGGAAGCACAGGTTGAAGGAGGTCAAGACTCACTGACAGTCTGTGGTACGAAGGTTGTTCAATAAGTCCTTAGACAATCCAAGAGATGGCGCTCGTAGCATCGGAAATGGTTTGTTTTTAGTAAACATCATTACTCACCAGATAACTGTCAAAGTCTCAGTTATATTCATCACATTGTTTCATTTTTATTGTCGATTCAGTTTGTCGATTGATATTGTCGATTCTATTTATTTAGAAAAATGGAAAAACATGAGTTTCGAGTGGTGATTAATGTGAACATCGTTCGGCACATCCAGTGGAAGTGACTACTTCCGAAATGATTCACAAAATCCACGACATGGTTTTAAGTGATCGACGAATCAAAGTGCACGAAAAATTGGGGGTTAAAACAATTTTAGCAAGATGAGTGCCGCGTTTGCTGGAGAATAAACGCAATCGGGTGGTCGACTCTGAAGCTGTTTTGAGGCTTGTTTGATTTGGCCGGTTTTTTTTAGACGGCTTAAAAAAGTTGGAGAAATGCTTGGAAAAGTTTATAGAGCTAAAAGAAGATTATGTGGTAAAATTAAAAAAATCTACTTAAATAATTTGTTTTTCTATCTTTTCCTAAGGACGTTCAAACAGACGACCCTCGTATCACATAAAAAAGAAGAAGACATTTCTTTACTGTTTTAATTAAGTTATGCAATATCCAAATCCGTATGAAGTATCCTCGATAATTATTAATGTTAAAAAGATAGATATGCTTTTCTGAATGAGTATTAAAGAATCAATTAACTTCTATTTTACCATAGTGTATAAGAATGGTATTTTTATTCCAATTAAGATATATGTTCTACTGTAACTTTAAGGTTTGCTGCAAACATGAAATTCAAGTTACAGTCTCATTTCTCTCAAAAATCATAATAATAATGATCTAAATTAGTGACTTATTATTCAATTTTAAAATCAAATATAAAAGATTTTTTTGGAGAAATGAAACTAAAACTCATAAATGTTAAAAAACACAACAATCATTAGTGATTTATGTTGATTTTTGAAAATGGTATGAACTAATCTAAAGTGATGAGGTTTTTGAAAAACTTGCAGCGTTGTTAATTTAGTTAGTTGTTGATTGTCGTGTTAAATGAAGTGATTGTTAACTAAGATCTGAAGTGATTTTCGCGTTGTGTTCGCTAATTTTCAAATAGTTTTCTATTTAGTCACTAAAACCAACCACAATTGACCATAAATAAGTAATTTTTCTGTGCGTTGACAATAGAAGTCGATCTAGTCTCTATACGCACAACACTGTCACAAGGCCACAACAAAGGACAGGACGTGGTCTTACTTGACCGGGTTCCAGGCTTTTGGTACGGCACGGGTCGGGAGAGAGAGAGTTAGCTTTCGGTCCCTCGTTACCCCCGTTAACCCCTACTTCCAGCAGACGCCGCCGCTCCTACTGAGTAGCGTCATGGCGAGTTCTGCAATCAGAATATGACACTGAACTTTATCTCAGACAAATGATGGATTCGGGAACCGTTTTATTTATTGAACAACAATGTTTCGTGAGGGAATATTGCAAATCCCTGTCATTAACCTGAAAGATACACATAAGTTTAACTGATTTCAGATCTGTTGGGACTTTAAATTGTATTTATGTATATAATTTAACTTTTGGATATAACATACTTATATTAGAACATATATTGTAATTAAAGGGTATTGCGTTCTACTCGAGTTGGAAATTGGTAGCACTTTTTTCCCAGCAAAAATAATTTGGTAAATATAAGCATTCATCTCGTATTGCCATTGAGCAGTGTTTTGTAAGGTATCCTACTGACGTTTGAGCACATCATTCAAGTAATTCTGGATTTTTCCCAAGATTTAAAAGGTGTACAACTTTGCTCCCGCAGTTTTTTTTTAATTCAAGGCTTTTTTGTAAAAAACTGGTTATACATTTATGATTCAATGTATTATCCATTCTTGGCCACTACTTTCTCCCATCTTTCAGGCAGCATTCGAATCCCGCGTTGCAAAAAGGGGCCATGTTTTAAAGCGATCCACGAATCGATCCAATTTTTCACTTCTTCATAATACCAGAAGTGCTGGTCAGTCAGACTGTGTGCCATCGATCGAAACAGGTGATAGTCAGCGGGAGTAACGTCTGGAGAATACGGCGGATACGGTAGGACTTCCCATTTCAATGTTTCCAAGTATGTTTTGATCACTTTCGCAACATGGTGCCCATCATTGTCATACTGCAAAATCACTTCGAACTCCGTGTCTTTCGCTGTATTGCGGCCGTTTGTCTTTCAATGGTCAGCTGAAACGCATTAATTGCATTCGACGAGACCCTGTGATTGTTTCAGACGGTTTTTTACAGCTCATAATACACTACACCGAGCTGGTCCCACCAGATATAGAGCACGATCTTGGAGCCGTGAATATTCAGTTGTTCACAAGCAAACAAACGGCGTTTAACATCTCTCGGTTTCAACTCGTATGGCACCCAATATCTTTGCTTCTGGATCATTCCCAGGGCTTTGAGGCGTATTGAAATTGCTTGTCGAGTCACTTCCAGTGATCTTGCCAACTTTTCTTGACTTTGACACGAGTCTTCATTAAGCAATGCCTCTAATTCTTCATCTTCAAAAACTTCTTCGATGTAAAAATCATCGTTCTTGAAGTGTTGAAACCACTCACGACATGTTTTTTCATTCGTAGCGGCCGCACCATAAGTATCTTAGAGCATTCGGTGAACATCAGCCGCAGATTTCTTCATATTAAAGAAATAAATTAACACCTCTCGCAAATGACGAGAATTTGGCAGAAAAACTGACACTTTTAATTGCGAATAACTTTATGATGTAAACACAAATCGACTGCTGGTCCTATGGGGTTATGGTTACAAGAACCCAAAGGTGTTGCATGCCGCCTATGATGTATATATTTTGACGATTACTAACCGCTAACGCCATCTACAGGAAAAGAGCGGCAGCAAAATGGTATACTTTTTATAAATATCTTTTCATGATAAACTTTTTCAAACAGATTTTCTCCAAAAAAAAACTACATAATTTTCTGAATCTTAATGAAAATTCTGTCAAAATACCATCGAAAATTATGATGAAAAATGATTTCCCAAGAAGGATTGTATTATTTGTATGACCAAGGTTGGCACTCTGAGGTGATGACCCATCTTGGTGACGAAACTATAATACTATAGTCTGCCAGAAAAGTAATCAAATGTTTTCTGTATGCTGAAAAGAACCAGCCTCGTGTAATCACGCGAATTTATAGCTTTGAATATGTTTTGGAAAATGCTGGATAGCTGAAGAACAGAAAATTTTTGTGATTTTTTTCGGAATCCCAATTATTCACGGGAAGGATATATGATATGGTATAATAGATCCTAAACTTTTTCTAGTATTATGGCGTCTGTTATTTTCCCAGGGTATGGAGGATGATCAGAGATATGCCTTTTTTGGAATTAATTAACTTTTTTATTGCGGGAGGTTTTTATAATGGGTTTTACCATATGTCATTATTGTTGGTTTGGAATTTTTTTTTAAGTCGATAACAGGGAATTTTATGACGCGAATGTTTCTGCTTTATCTAACATGTCTGAATCTATGCCCACTAGTGTTTGCAGGGTAGTATATCTGGATGGGTTGAATTTAAATTGGGGGATGAAAGGCTATAACTTGTCACGCAATTTTCGTGAATCGTAGTGAGGAATTCTGCTCACTTTTGCTTTTGTAATCCTTGATGTTTTGTATTTGAATTTTAAATTGGCTGGACAATTGATTGAATGTGCGTTTGAAGGATAGGTCAAGCGATTCTTCGGAATTGTTTGTTCATTTTTTTTTCTCGAATAACGTCCTTTATGGAATAATGGAGTAAAAATAATTATGTGTGGTGCTTAAGACAGAGGTGTAATTTTGTTCAAACGCTGAATGTCGAATTTCAACATTTTGAAAGCTTGATTTAGGAGTTTTCCGTTCAAAATTTGACCTGAAAGAGGAAAGGAGATTGCAATCAGTATTACAAAAATTATCCGACTGGTCTTGAAGGCGGGATCCATTTGGAGAAGGATTGGTGCTGTTGATAAGGATCGGAAAAATTAACAGTTCAACAGACTAGAATGAATTGGATCTCTTTTGAATATCTATAAATCCACATGTCCTTTTATTATTGACCGGCTAATAGAAAATATTGGAGTACTGAAGATGCTATTGATAATTTTTGCCCCTCTATATGTCGCCGAATGCAGTAATAGCATTACAACATATTTCAAGAAACACTTTACACCGAATTTTAACTAGTAATTTATTTAGGAACTAATGCCAATGTATCAGAATAATGAACTTTATAGATACATGATACGCCTTTAATTACTTTAATATGAAATAATATCACTGTTTCCTTGTATTTATTTCTGTTTTATAATATTATACTTAACAAGTTGAAAATTTTCGGAATGAATGCAGTATATCAGATCAGTTCATAAATTCGGGTTCGATAGATTGGTAATAAAACTTGTTTTATGATAAATAAAAACTACATTTGAAACTGAAGAAACTAATAGTATTTTATAGTCATATTCTCTTTTATGGTGTGAATAATGAAATAAGAGTTTTATATTTTTATAAAAAATATTATGGTAAAATATAAAATTTTCCACATGGAACCATGAAATGTGACACGTTTTTATTCCTTCTCTTTCTATGTTTTATTCGCTGATATTTCGTATTCCTATCGTTGCTTGTAGTCAATGGATATAATAACGTACATAAAATATAAATGACCTAAAACACAGTAGATATATATCAATTTTTTCATCATTTTCTTATCGTTGTTTTTCGTTGTTACAAAACAATATACTGACACAAAATAAACAGTTTGAGATAAAGTTCAATGTAAACAAATCCAGCAGCGGCGTCCATATTACTTAAACTCTACAATCAAATATATAGAATCACTAAATATATTACAAACTAGAATTAGGTCAATATTATATACTCATAGTAAAGTTTATCCTGTTTATTATTAAAATAGTAAATAGTATTTTTAAAATAGTAATATTCTGAAAGTCTACATAAAAACTTCTGTTAGATAAAAAATAAGAAAAACAACATTATTGATTACAGCAATCTTTATGAGTGCTAAATAGGCAAATCTTAAGCAGGTATTATAAAATGTAGATACGACATATTGCTACAATTATATCAAGTCTAATTTATTTATTGAATTATTATCCACCTTTCCAGATATCGATCGCGACCAACGTCGCTTAACTTCAGTTACCGAGTACTGATGCTCGACGTGGCACGGTTCGCCCTTGGGGTTCAAAATTTAATTAACTGAATATTATATTATATAGTGATTTTTTTAAGTGATTTTTTTGTAAGTGTTTTACATAGAAGATTTTTGTTGGATATTGATATTGTATGTTGTTATCATCATTGATCTCACCCTTCTAATGTGAAACCTCGACGTTTTGCAGCTTCGTTCTGGGCATGTGTCATCCTTTTTACTCTACCAATCTATTTATGATCCTCGTCCAGATCAGGCTTGCACCGTGATTGGGTTTTTTTCAAGTTTTGTTCACTCACAAAATCCACTTTGAGGATTATGATAGCTTAAGACGTGATCCGCCCGTCTATCTCTTTAATGTTTATCTTTTATAACGGTAGTGGTGTCTTTCCCTCTGATTTGTAATACGTTCTCTTAAAATCCAATATTCGCAAATTAATCCAAGTGTTTTTCATTGAATTTTTAAAGCACCGCATATTCTTTATCTTCATTAAGCATAATGAATAATTCAGAAATTACGGTTACGGTACGTAGTACGGTACATGAGAACAATTAGTCGTTGCTAAGTATTTCTGTTGGTTAACATGTTGGTTATACAAACCAAGGTGCAAGCTCATCTTTGCTTTGCTTTTTTTTGACATATGAACGCTTTCCTTACATTTTTGTTATTTCTGAATAAGATATTTTGCATAAATAATGTTCAATAAGTTTTGAAATGATAAAAACTACCAGAAAGAATTACTCCTAATTAGAATCAATCAGTGATTGTTTGCCTTCAGACAAATTATTATTCACATTTTTGTTAACATATGTTTCCAATATAATTAAAGCATGCTATGTTAAGTGCGCCTGAGCTGAACGAGGAGAGTTCACCAATTATTGTTCTTAATTTTTGAGAATCGTTGTGAGGGATTTTGCTCACTTTTACTATTGGAATCCTTGGTGTTTTGTATTCGAATTATAAATTGGTTGCACAATTAATTGAATGTGTGTTTGAAGGATAGATTGGCGATTCTTTGGAGTTGTTTGTTAATTTTTTTCTGGAATAACGTCTACAAAACAACAAATATAATGTTCGTTTAATATATAATAGCAAAATATATTATAGATATAATTAAAGCATGCTATTTTAAGTGAGCCTGAGCTGAACGAGGAAAGTTCACCAATTATAGTCCTTAATTATTGATTTTATGACAAATTGTGTAATGGCGAAGGGCTTCGATGATTTCGGAAAAAAATGTTTTCCTTTTTCTGCCACCAATTCATAGCAGTCATTAGTTTTTTGTTGCAGGCAAAATGAGTTCATTATTTATTATTTCCTCAACTTAGAGAATATGCAATTATCGTGGTAGCCAAATATTGATACTAGAGACACTGTTTTGATTTCTTTTTTTTTTCTTATATTATTTCATTTTCGGTGTAAGATTTTTCTACAACTTTCGGCATAAGATCCGTGTAACATTGATTTATGATGGTGCATCAACGAAGTAAATATCTATCAAAAAGAAACCTTTCAAAGATCCTGTTGACGTAAATAGTAAACGGAACATTTTGTGGATGCATTCGATCCTTATACTGCCATATACATTAAATTTTGAATCATAGTTATATAGATTCCGATTTCACTCATCATTACACTTATTTTCAAAAACTTTTCCGATTCAGTGATTTATTCCAAATTTCGCTCAACAGTAATTTACGCGATGTGCTTTTGATCAGGCGTCCAATGAACAGAGATATTTTTAAGACTCAGTTCGTGGTGTCACATTGTTTTAAACACTTGTTATTGAAAAACGTGCTAAAAATGTTGCTATTAGAAATTTTATTGGAATCCTTCCATCAGAAAGTTATGGACCAAATCAAAATCTTTTTTCTGTGTTATCGAGTTTTGATGCTAACATTTCAGATGAATGTTCATAAGACTCTTTCAAATTCGAAATCACCTTAATATATTGATCGTATCACTGTGAATTTCCTGGACTAATCCATATAGTTCTCCCTTTCGTGTTTCTTTATTTAACTAATTCTAGTCTGCCTTAGCACGTAAAAAAATCGCCTCCTTTGTAAATTAGGCAGCAGCTAAGTTTATTTGTTTTTTCCTTTTTTTTTGCCCTTGATGTCCTTTCTGGAAGTCCTATCTTTATAAATTATTTTTCTATTTCACTTCTTAGCTTGAGTTTACACCACCATCGTCACAATATACACGTTGGCACTTTGTTATAATCCACAATACGATCATTTCTCTTTAACAATTTGTATGGAATCTAATCCTTTGTAACCTAATGATTGTTAGGACTTTTCACCTTAAATGTATTATCAATAAATGTCATAGTTCATAAAATGTCTTAGTTGTCATTATTCTTTTCCGTCTTCGTTATTTGAGTAGAATTTCTTCTATTTGTATGTATTTTATATATTTTGATCCATGTTGCTGTTGTTAGACGTCTATCCAGCCATTTTTAGTTCTTTTTTACAACTATTCTATCTGCGTGTTGATTTCAGGTTTTTCTTTTTATGTAATCTATCTTTTTACATGTTGCATCTCATTCAACATGTAAAAGAATACTTTTTACATGTTGTATTCTGTGAGTAATGCCTTAATACTTTGATTTCTTCGTTGTTTACTGTTTGTTTTGTTTCTTTTACATTATATGTATTAATATTGGCGTTACCATTGCTTTAATATTTTCATTATTCTCTCTGTAATTACATATTTATTTCTTCAGATTCCATTTCTAAGGCATCCCCTTGTTTATCTTATTACTTCTTTTATAATATATCGTTCGCTAGTGATCTTAATTAATGTGCATTACTTGCAGAATCACTCAATGTTTTCTAATTCAAGTTGGATCGTGGATTTTCTCATATTGTGCTTCTTTGCTGTTGTATTTAAAGTGCGAAGTTGTCATTGTATTATCTTATATGGTTCTATTCTATAGTCTTCAAGTTTTCCAACTTCTTGTATTGTTTTGATTATTATCATATGGTATAGTCATAGGTTCAACTATCATATTCGTTATAAGGTATCATGCGCTATTGAATAATGTCTACTTTTAGTTCCACACCCTTTATTTTGTTATATTTATCAGGATATTATGTCTGATTTATTGGTGTCTGTCTATTGGTGTTTCAATAATTTCAGTTTTTATCAGTATCGATATTTTTGTTGTGTAGAATTTTGATGAGATAGATTTGATGCAATTATATATTTGAACTATTTTGGCGGTCTTTGAGATGCACAAAATGAAAAAAAAAACAAATGCATTCAATTCAAATTCAAAATAGCTTCAAAAACTAAAAACTTTCGTATTATAATTGTTGTTAGATTAAATTAACAAGAAAATTTATCATCACTTCCACCATGACTAACGAACAACAATGAACAATTATAGTCATTCACATGCCCGTCTAGTCTCATTATAAGGAGCAACTTTCCTTTTATCGCCGCTATAATCAAAACCGGAGTGGAAAGTCGCTAATTTGTCAGTCCCTGTTAATGCAATTAAAAATCAGAAGAAAAAGTTACGCCTAGCTAATAATTTTAAAATCGCTAATTCGTTGGAAACTCGTCGGGTCACCCTTTGAGAAGACTTTGTCATTAACTTAATATTCGGCCATTTTGTAGGGCATGCTAATTAAGTCAGAGAGGGTAGTTCTGATATCGACCAAAAATTCTTGTTAATTTTCGCGTCTGAATGGCTTTCGAGCATTTTCAGATGTTATCTCGTTGAAAAGAAAGGACCTGTCCCGTATTAAGGCTTATAGTTTTCAAAGAAATAGATAGGTAATTAAAATAAAATGTATAAGAAAAGTTTGCTTGGTATTTTATGTTTAAATTTTGCATAGTTTTGTATTTCATCAGCCTTACAATCATACGAAATAATCAGAATAATTAATTATGCCGTTTATATTGCATATATATTATTGGGTATATAAATAATTTCAGTGCCTTTATATATATATATATATATATATATATATATATATATATATATATATATATATATATATATATATATATATATATCCAGGTTTGGTTGGAGACTATGTAAACCCTACTGAGATCCATGTATGATGTAGTTACAGCGACATGGTGACTCAATATCGACTATTCTTTTCTCAGCCTGTCTTGGAAATCGTAATTTGGATTGGAACCAGGATGGAATAAAAATAAATGGTGCATATTTAAGCCACCTTAGATTTGCAGATGATATCGTTCTTCTATTACAAGACCCAGATGAACTACAAAAACACAAACAAGAGATGCAAATTGCGGGAGAACCATTTGGCCTGAAAATAAACCTGAAAAAGAGTCAGGTTATATTCAGCAAATTTGCTGAAAGCAGAAGAATATCTATTTTAAGAAGCGATTTAGAGGTGGTGGACCACTACATATATATTGGGCAAGGGATTTCAATGGATGGTGATACCGCCCGGAAAGTGGAACGGCGCGTTAAGTGTGGCTGGCAGGTATTTGGCAGATTCAACATAGTCTTTAAGAACAAACTTTCACTTTGTCTGAAGAGGAAATTTTTTGATCAGTGCGTGCTGCCTATTCTGATATACGGAACTGAAACATGGACACTCATATCACAATCACAATCAATCAATTCAAAGACGGTAGCACAGATGGGAGTGGAAAGTGTATGCTTGGTAATACCAAGCGGGACCAGACAGACCTGCACATGGATCAGAGAATAGACGAAAGTATATAACATTATTGCAAGGATGAAATAGTTGAAATGATGGTGGGAAGGCCACATAGCGAGTCGATAATTCAGATGGACCAAAGCAATCTTGGGAAGGATACCGCTTGATTATAAGCGTCCACAAAGAAGACCTCAAACATAATGGATCGATGAAATATATTGGACCCGAATAGCACAGGAAAGCTCAGGACCGCGCGATTTGAAAGCAAGCTGGGGAGACCTTCATCCTGCAATGGATTGAGAATGGCTAAATGATTATGATGATTCAATTGCAATTGTTGCTTGCTCTTTTGTAGAATTATGAAGCTTTTAAAATAATATATCATTTGCGAAGAACATGGCTTAGATTCGCAAAATAGTAGTGAAAGCGATTGTTGTTTATAAGCAGCTTCCAAGATACTATATATGATATATATATACGAGGTTAGAGAGTGAGAAGTTAAATACTTTTTAAATATTGTTTATTTAATCAAAATCTATTTATTTTTTCATGGGTACCCTTTTTGTCGATACACTTGGTCTAAGGATTTTCCAACTTTTACGCTTTCCAAAAAGTACAACTGGCCTATTTTTCTGAAAATGTACTCTGTTCCGGTCACGATATCTTCATTTGATGTGCATTTATTTTCAACCAGCCAGTTCTTCATGCTGGCAAAGAGAAAGAGGCTTTACCGCTGGAGCGGCCCAGTCTGGAGGATAGAGAGGATGGTTGGATAGAACTGATCAATCACTCTTGCATTGGCGGGCGAATATGCAGATGCATTGTGCTTGCAAAAAAACACATTTTCTTTGGAAAATGGGATAGCGGGAGGCGTTTTTTTAATCAACTCTTTACAAAATTTGTCCAATAATGCAGAAAGTTAAAACTCTCTTGTGGTCGTTTTTCTTATTTCCAAATACTTGATATGGGAAATGCTTTGAAAACAATGGCTATAATTTTTTTTTTCGGTTGTTGGAAGCTTCTTTGTTTTCTTCGAGGCACATTCGCATGGTAATCCCGTGTTTTAACTCACCGTTCCTTTATTTGTGGTGTATAATGATGGATCAAAATTTCATCGACAATCACGAATCGCTGCCCAGTAAAAAAGGCTAACCAAGAAAAATATATCATTTTCCTAATTTTTTTCTTGAACAAAAATATAATCGTTTACGTCCAAAAAGTATTTTGAAACAAAAGTAATAAAAATATTGAACAAAGTAATAAATCGTTTTAATTGAAGTAAAAATATTTTTTTAACCAAGAAGTACGTTTTCTAAATAATTTTTCTTGGCGGATGAAAAAATCTCTTAAATCTTTTAATCTCTCTTAAGAAAACAAACTGCTTAAATAACAATAATAAATATCTTGGATCGAGATAATAACATTTTTACTGTGCTATTAAGTATAATTATTGAATGGATAATAATTTATTGACGCTATTTCATTTCGCGCTGAAAGTAGGACTTTAAATTAAAGTTAAAAAAGTTGAAGTTGGGAAAAAACAAGTTTTATGTGAATTTCGTTCAAGAGAAAACTTTTTTTGGATCAAATAGACGTGTTCTTACTTGAAGTTGGTAGCACTGTTTCTTATAAGAAAATATATTACTTAAGATAAAACATGTATTTTTACATTGAATAATTTTTTTATTGATTGAAGTAATTTAATTTTTTTCAGTTAAGGAAACATCAATTTGGTTCGATATATTTTGCTATCTTTTAATTAAAATATTTTCCTTTCATATGCTCAAAAATTTCTTGAATCCGGAATATTTGTCTTGATTCAAATTTTTTCCTGTGTGGAAATCCCCTTCGCATTGTGCCTATACATGTCTAACTATCCCTGTGAAGCGGTGACTCAATTTCATTTGTGGTCTGCAATAGGAAAACGAGGCACCCATCGCATTTATAGCTTGCGCTTACTCAAATGTTCGTGAAAGATGTTCTAAACGTGTTCGTCCAAGATGTTTTTCATCTCAGTAATCTAATCTTTATCTGCGATCGGCCAATATTATATCTTGGATTTTGTGGATTATTTCCTCAGTAGTAATCACAACAGAGCGTCATGAGTGCGGAATGTTACTCCAGCTGGTTGAGTCACTTTGGAATTCAGTATACCATGAAATGTAGAGGAGCCGAGTGCCAATAATACAGGGTCTGGCAGGGAGGTATGGTTTTTTTGAAACGATAGTTACGCGCGGCAGTGTTGAGCGAATGCTTTCAGGATGGTTGATATCTACTTGACCCGGGATGCCATCTTAGTAGTCATGGAACCGTGGTCTGTGGCACATCGCGTGTTTATTTATAACACTTTTATTGAAACTGGTCGTTCTGTTGTGCTCACACAGCGATAGCATTAGGTGGGTGATCAAATTTCAAACAACAGGATCGTTGAGACCTGGGACTGCGCGGGGAGGAGATTGAACAGTACGAACCCCGGAAAATATTGAAAGGGTGCGACAAGCGGTGGAAACCAGCCATAGCCATTCAGCGATACGTCACGCTCGCGCTCTTAAAATATCAGACAGGTCAGTTCGCAGAATCTTACACTTCATTCCATCTTCATTTCCATCCGTATAAAATTATGGTAAAATAATGAAAACGGACGAACAGTGTCTGTTAACACAGATGCTGCCTCGTCATGTTGCATGATTATTTTCTGCCAGAGCTAAGAAGACGACGCATTAACCTCAATACAATTTGGTTCCAACAAGAGGGGGCGACTTGCCATGCGTCAAGAGCAACAATGGCCTTTTTAAGGGAACATTTCCTTGGGCGCCTTATTTCGATGCGTGGAAATGTGGAATGGCCACCTCGGTCACCAGACTTATCAGCTTGTGATTACTTTTTATGGGGTTACTTAAAATCCAAAGCTTACATAGGCAAACCGTGAACTCTTTAAGCTCTTTTCGAAGCCATAACGCGCGAAATTGAAAGGAGTATGGACGATTTTGCTAACGGTCTACAGGAATGTCTCGACAAAAATGTGATGACGCCACCTAACTGATGTGATTTTTCGCATCTGACTGTGTTATCTATACTTTAAAGGCAATTTACCAATAATGTATAAAAGCAACAGATTTTGATATTTGTTTAAAAATAAGAGGGTGTAAATTTTTTCAAAAATACGATACCTCCCTACCGGTCTCTGTACTTCTTCATCTTACGCGATGGTTTCTCTATACAGAAATTAGTGTTTAATTAACATATGAAATTTGTTTTTTCCATGACAGCAAAAGTACAGAACTTATTGCTTTAGGATACTGTTAAAATAAAATGTCATGCCATAGCGGCTTGAAATTCAGGAAGTGTTACTTTTCGGAGCAAGTTACAAAAAATAAGTTACAAAAAGTGAGTTTTCAAAAGTCTAATATCTAACAGTCTTGCCAAGTCTAATATTAATATAAAAAAATATTGATGGTTATTTAGTGAGGTATAAAGGACTTGATTACAAATTGTTGGATTCAGGGCAGATAATCATTGTTGAGCTTTATCAATATATCAATAAATAAAATAAGGGATTTTATAGTATGACATATTAATTAAACATAATTCTGAACGTCATCTTTGGGTTAGATTGGGAATTTCTCCCTCACGGTTCTGATTTACCAGATCTCGTTCCGTTCGATTGCCATCTATTTCGGTCGTTATAATCTTATCTTGTTGATAAACATTTTAAAACCGCCGAGAATGTCAATTTTTGTTAGTGCATCTGCCAGTTGTTTATGAAATATTATTATTAAGAAATCATGGATATTATCTTGAATATTTTATATAAATTTATTTATTTTTTTGCTAAATGCATTTTGACTTTTATAGAAATTTTAATCCATGATTTAAAAATATGTGTATATGATTATGTTGGCCATATAACAAAAACATTAAGTTATTTTTAAACAATGATAAAGCTAGGCTAGGTTTATTTTCATTTACTAAATGTAGCTCCGGTGTACAAGTTAAAACATATATTGGTAAGAGGTAAATATTTTTCTATTTATAATGAATATTGTAAACATTGTGTTAATTATCCTAATGTTATTTGAAGCAAAATTTATATTCAGTTTAAATTTATATTGGAACAGTAACCTTCAAACGATATTTCCTTTTAGATACGAAATAAGTTGTTTGAGTTTATATATGCAGATCTGCAATAAATGAATATAATAATTATTTCACCTTAAATGTAGGTGTGTAAAACTACATATGGTATACTTAATAAATGTATACTTCACAAATGGAATTATCGCGTTAGATAGGCAACAAAATTTTGGAATTGGAAGCTTAAAGCCTTGTACTAATGGATGCTTATCAAATTTACACTTGAGCTAAGCTTAAGATCAGTAAGCACAAAAGCAGCAAAGGTGATGAAAACAAAAAAAGTTACAAGCATATGCTGAATGCGGTATATATTTCTAATTACATGCACATTTTTATTCGATGGTTGCTATTTATGTACCCGGAATAAAAAAAAAATTATCATTGAAAATGGTTTTAATGTTTTTCAAAATATTCTCCGCGATGATCGATAAACTTTTGCATACGTTTGAGTTCATTTTCAGAGCACTTTTTCCATTCCGATTGACGTATTCTCCAAAACATGAATTTTGAACACATCAACCGCTTCTTCTGGCATTGAAAATCGTTAACCATGCAGTTTAATCGTTAAGGATGGGAACAAAAAGAAATCATTGGGTGTTAAATTAGGACTGTAGTACGAATGACCCATCAATTCGATATTTTGACAGGTCAACTATTGAGTTGTTCGGTCCGATGTGTGAGAGTTCGCGTTACCATGGTGAAGAATGATCCTGTGTCGCTAGTTGTTTTTTCTTATTTCTTAAGACATCTGACAAACAAATGGTTGTGTACCTAGTTGTTCTCTAGTTGCACTGTAGCCAGATGCTCATTTGTGCAAAAAAAGAGGCGACCATTTGCTTCGAAGTGCTTCTTCTGCGAACAACTTTTGTTGAGTCTGGCTCAATTTGAAAGACCCATACAGTCGACTGCTATTTACTTTCGGACTCATACGCATAGATTCAAGATTCGTCACCTGTGTAGATGTTATACATGACTTTTGACGCACCATTATTGTATTTCTTGAGCATTTCTTTGCAGCAATCGGCATGATCCTTCTTTTGAGCGATTGTTAAATTTTGCGAAATCCAACGCCCACCAAATCTTTTTCAAGGCTAAATGTTCATGTAAAATCTTATGTATGCAATCTCACGGTATGTCACATGACGATTTAGCTTTATTAGTTCGCGCACAGTATCCAAGTTTTGTGGCACAGCAACCGATTTTGGACGACCTTCTTTAAATTCGTCCGTGAGCGAAGGACGGCAACGATGGGCTTCATCGCCAGTGAGTTGATCGATGCACTGTTGTCGAGATAATCCACGTCGAAAGTTGTAGTCAATCATGGCTCGAAAATTCTCACAAATTAACTACCATTTTTCGACTGAGATAAAATGTTCGATTATGCCTAGCAACACCATTGTTGCCAATTCCAGATACATAATAGCAACAATCCTATTGTAAATTTCTTCCTAGATTATTTCAAGTGGTTTGTTTGAAAATAAGCAGAAAGTAACTGGTAAAAAGAACAAGTTGTAACTGAGCAACCATCAGAGACATAAAATATTAATTGAATATTTTTTAATCTCACCAATTTAAATATTTTACGTTAGTTGGACATGTTGCATCAACATTTTTGTTGATGCAATTTATAGCCAGGCCAATTTTAGTCTGTTTTAAATTTGTAAGAACAAAAGGTAAACTCATAAATATTATACAACCTGAGTTTAACATCGAACAATATTTAGCATTTTCCTTTTTATAGAAAAACTGAACCACAATATAATTGATACAGTACAACTAAAAATATCATCATTAGGAAATTAATCAATCTGATTCATAGATTGAATCATTTACCTCCTAATGATGACAACATGGTTAACTAAACGGGCGTCGAAAAGTTAAATAAAGTCATAGTGTTTAGTGGTAAATCTTTTCGAGTTTAGTATTTCATACCGAATGATTCAAGAGAAGAAATGATAAAAATAGATGATGAAATGCAGTCTTGTTAGAATCAAGTAACAAAAATCTAGTTGAGATTTTTGGGAATTTCCTTTTAGAGAGGTGAAAAATAAATAGAATTTTTATAATTATTGTTATTGGGACTTCTTGATCTCTAGAACTGATACTAAAATCAGCCAACATATGACTACAATGTTGATTAACAGAAGAAGCCAAGATTTGTAATAGAACCTATTTTAAGCTTATTTTTAATTTAGCACTTGAGAATTTAGTATTTTGATAATTACAGATCGGAAATATATTAGGGACTAAATCTTTTTTCATCGGTTTTATTTGAGGGATGCATTTATTTTAGGAAAATATAATTAATATTATTAATCACATTTATTTCAAATATTTTTCCAACAACTATTTTTAAAGCTTGAGCGGATATTGAAGATTTTTTTTATTTGATTTCCATCAATGGAATTGATGTATTCATCTGTATTCATCTTAAAATTTGTTGAACTATTGAAATTACAAATAACTGAAACTTAAAGATGTACTGGAGGTACAATCAGAGGCAAAAGTACTGAAAATGAATATTAATAAAACTGCAAAATTGGTTCTAAACAGTTCAAGGTACATAATTTGAAAATTTGGAATGGTTGACAGTTTTTGTTTGTATATATGTAACCTGTTTAAGGTAGTACTGTCGATATCACAATTGATACTGTGATTTCTCATAATGATCAATGGTAAAGGCAATTTTTTTTATTAATATATTTTTTTCTGGTTCTATGCAGCTTTTTAAACATTTAACTAGTTCATTATCTTGTTATAATGTACCAATATGCCAAGTTCGATTTCATTGTGCTTTATGATGAACACTATATAATACTTGAATACTATATAGTATACTATACTTTATTATGAATACTACCTTAACTTATCAGTGAATCTCCATAACATCACGTATAAAACTATGATAATTTTAAATTAATTAATAAAAAAAAAGTTATTTTAAATAACTTTTGAACGGCTTAGTCAATCCATTTGAAATTTTCACAGTGAAGGATTCAGCAAAGAATATTCTGTCAAATTTTTAAACGTTTTGCAGCATTTTGACATACTTCCGATACATGCTTAAAATTTAAAATATTTATCATAAATAATTATTAAAAATAAATAATATTTAGAGGTTTTAGTTAATATATAAGTATTATTAAAAATTCCATGATCGTAGTTCTAAAGATTTAAACCAAAAATGTTTTTGCCAACAAGTTAAAAACAAAACATATTCACTAACAAAAATTAGCTAATTTTTTTTCTTTTATTTGTTATTATTATTTTAATTCTACATTATAGTTGAAATTTGTTCTTTTTTTATTATTAATTATATATTATTTTCTAGAATTATCTTTCAGTACTTTTGCCTTCGATTGTACCTCCGATACATTCTTAATCTTTATAAATTAAAAATAAAATCAAAAATAAAAACTTAAGAACTCAATATACTTAGAGTTTTTTTTAGAAAAAAGTTCATATCAGAAAGAAACAGAATCAATTTAATCAAAATTAATTATTTATTCAATATGAGTGCTTTTGAAATATGGATATTTTACTACATTTACAGAGTTGGAATCGAGCTTGATGTTTGAATTAGTAGCTTTGTAACTATACACGATTATCAACTGGATACCTGAATGAATATACGATCAATAACAACAACAGAGGTGATCACTCTAAAAAATACCTGACAACAATTTGGTATGATAGTCGCTAATCAATCGGCATATTTGAAAGTGTATAGAAAGTACGCAGAACTGATAAAAGAAAGATAAGGTAATTTGTGATAATGGGAAATGGGGTGATTAAGGGATACGTTTAAATGTATACTGTAGAACAAAAAAATATAACTCAGTATACATATTTGAATTAACCTGAACATAAATTCGCTCTACAGTATTTCTTGAACACAAACATGATAATTTTTTTGTTTGTTTATCTTTATTGGTTTGTATTCTTGTATTGTTTGTATAAGCAAAACAAAGGGGTTAAAACTTATTTTTATCATGTTTCGAAGTATATTTCGTATGCTACTAAGCTAAGCAGTGTTCTAGTGTTATTTCTGGGAATTATACGAAATTTGAAAATGGGACAAGAAATTTGTAAAGCAAAAGTATATCTATATATAATATAGACATGAGAAAAGGGTTAAAATGGCTGAAGAATTAAAGTTACGCACGAGTATGAGGTTGTGGTGATTTTAGAAATATTCAAATATGTAACCAACGACATTTTAACCTCCTGTTAATAAAAATCCGTCACCAAAATACGGAAAGGTGCGTGATGCTTTTGTTCCTATGACAGGTAGGACTGTCCACAAAATGACCTTCATATTGTGTGGTTCTTACCACAAGACGCCTCTCGTAGAAGGGTGCATAGTTTGAATTTAAGGATTTTTGCTTTAATTTGATTAATTTGATTTAATTTTAATTTAATTTGCTTTAATAATGAGTTCATATTTTGTTTAGGTGATTATGTTGTACGTAGAATGGTTAGGCATTTTCTGGACAAAAAAAACGTAATGTATCATTCGAATTAGAAGGGCTTACATCTATTTCTCCAGGGAATATTTTCTCTCCTATTTCTTCTATTATATGAGGACT
>JARFXV010002776.1:0-15000 GCA_031761425.1 Cosmopolites sordidus | reverse complement strand
TCCAACCAAGTATTCACACTTTTGGCGGTGTGTTTTGGATCACTGTCATGCTGGAAATTCCACCGTAATGGCAAATGTTCTTCGGCATAAGGCAACGTAATATTCTGTAAGATGTTTAAGTAAAATTCTTTGGTCATGTTTTGTTTTATCCAATGAATTGGACCAACTCCGACATATGAAAATGAATCCCTAATTTAAATATTGACACCACTATGTTTGACCGAACCAATAGTATTTTTTGGATTCAAATGTTCATTCATCATCATTACCAAACACATTTATTTTAGTTTCGTCAGAAAAACCACATTTTTCCAATATTCTCTATTTAAACTATTTCGTATAAACTTTTTACGTTGTTTTAAGTGATTTTTATTCAAATAGGGAACTTTCCTTGCAATTCTGCCATTATAGACAAATTGTTGCAAATATCTCCTAATACTTCCCAAAGTCAAAAAACGAGGTTTACACACTTCGCGAATTAAACGAGCATTTTCTCGATTAGAAGTACTTCGTTTCGAGCAGAACTCTGATTTCAGAACTCTGATTTTTGCTTCATGTTTGTCTCCAACAGAAGAAGATCTTTTCAAAGCTTGACAAATAAATCTATACAAAAATTTCTGTTTCTGCAAATGCAAAATTAGCCGGCGTTCTGCGTCAGTACCATATTTAGTACGACCCATGTTGATTTTAAAATGTTTGTATATAAAGACACCTTACACTAACAACGCCAATCAAACAATAAAAATCAATTTGTGATAAAATGTGAACCAAAGTTCAATCAATATACTTAACAATATTATTTCTTTGACCACATTTTTTAAATAGTATTCTCAATTTTTTTTACCTTGCCATTATTTTTTGTTTCAATTTATCAAGACGGTGAATGATAAGAAAAATATTTTTGTAGCAGTTACATTTTATTTTAAGGAATCCAAGAAATTTTATTACTGGAGAGCCTATTTTTTAAATAGTACTCTTATTTTTTTGACTAAAACTATATATAGGTTTCGCAGAATTACGCTTTAAGTTTACAGCCGCCAAGGTTGTTCGAATTCTTCTCGTTATTTCTGGTGAATTATTTTATTTTTTTAGTCGAATTGTACGTCCCAAATATGTATATTTCTCAATCTTTTGTACTAATTTTCCCTCCAAACGTATTGAGGTCAGTGATGATGATGATGGTGGTGATGGCAGATCAGGAATCCTCTTGAAAACATTCTCTAAAGTAAAAGTGAAGCGTTTTAAAGAGGTATTGAAAGATATGAAGAAACATATTGAAAAACACAAAAAATCAATTAATTTATAATGCACAATCTTCTCTCTTAAATAGTGAAATTTTGTTTTCTTTCAAAAAATTCAAAAAAATATACTGTGCAGTTGAAAATTAATCGATAAAAAATTAATAGTTACGTTTAATTTTGACATTTTGAACATAATTAAACAATAATTAACTTATAATAGGTTATAATTATTAGTAATTATGTTATTAAGGTTATTACAAGGGCAAATTTATTAGTAAATGACAGTTTTAACCATTCGATCAGGTAAAATTAAGCGTCTGCTTTAAAAATATTAATTCCTGTGGTTCAACCACCCATTCTAATCCATTTAAAATCTCTCGACTATCACTCGATCCGGCTTTTACCTACCTAATTTCGAAATGTTTACGCCTCGGGCGTATTTTCACTGAGGGTGGAGTCACGGGGGTTGTTAAGTGACACGAAACATATTTATCTGTTTTGTCGTTTTTGGCGGCACTGCGATGGGAAAATTTATTTTCTACTAAAGAGTTGGTTCAACTGTGGAATTATTTGTAACTTGAAATATGTTATTGGGAATAGGCTGATTACACAAGTCCAGTGAATTTGGTGCCGGAAAGACTAAAACTGTTTTTGAATGTTGTGTTTTGAATATGCCCGTTATACTAGTTCCAACGGTACATATATCTTCAAAAGGTACGTATAGTTTTCCAGATATGATAGGTGTCGAAAAAATATTCGAGTGAGTTCCTTCCAGGCACTCACGCATGTTACTCCAACAGTAATCAGCCATCATGTGTTCATCCCATCGATCCTGGTACATTTCTTTCATATTTTTTAGGTCCTGATAAAATCGTTCTCCTTGTTCCTCACTGTAAGAGGTTGTCCGGAAATTTGTCCAAATAATTGTGGCGGTAATGAACTGTTCATCCTACATCCAAGCTTTTTTTGTTTGTATACTTATAAATTTGTATAGTTATAATTCCCTAAGATTTTTTTTACAAAATTGACGAAAGCAAACCAGGCTAATGATTCTATATCATTCATTGAATGCACGAAATTATTATCTTTCATCTAAAGCCTAATTTGTGATCCATCGAAAATGCCAACTTTAAGTTTCTCCTTGCTTAAACCAGGAAATTTCCTCCATATATAATTAAAACAGGAACCATTTGTATCCCATTTTATGTGCAATGGAGGCAAAATTATTTTCTCTCTAGTAACTAACGCTGTATTTATGACATTCTGTTTCCCAACTGTGAAGTATTTTCTTTCAGTTCAGTTTGTTTTAATCCAATGCTCGCTTTTAGCTCTGCTACCCCACAAACAGAGAAAACATGGGAATTTCGTATAGCCGCTTTGTTGGCCCAATAAAAAGTTTACCATTTTTAAATCAACACATGGTTTAATCACAATCTTGACAACTAATTTCGTAACTAAGTCGGGGATTTACGAAATTAGTTGTCAAGATTGTTATCGAAGGTATATTGGGCAAACAAAAAGATTCATATTAACGAGATTCAAAGAACACATTGCCCACTTTAGATATGGAAGAAATGAAAAATCTTGTGTTGCTAACATGCAATCGAACATAACCACAATATAAATATTAGAAATTTTGAGACTGGTAAAAAGTGTAAATAAAAATAGGGCTTTGGATGTATATGAAAACATTCAAATAGAAAAATGTAAGAAAATCATGAACCGAGATAAAGGACCTATTCCGTTCAGTTAACTTTTTCAATTATTAATGTAAGACTCAGTAAACTTCACGGTTCATGATTTTTTGCACGCTTCATTAGGCAGAGTTATCATATAAATAAAACATAGTTTAGTTTTTAGAATTAGATTAAATTATCTCCTGAAGGTTCGAATAGAAGAATTGAAATATGAAGGATGTCATAAATTGGTAACACACAGGAAATAGTAATATATGTATTATATTATATAATTAATAATACATAAATAACCCTTATTAATCCAACACAGATTTTTATTTTGGTGTTAAAAGAGCACCTAATGGAAAAACCAAACTATCTGGACAACCCGATATGTCCCTCACATCATATATTTCGAAAACTAATAATTTTTCGACAACCCTACCAAAAACAACTTCATAACGATCGGTCTGTCGCTCGATTGTAAAATAAAAAATATTTACTCGCCGCAAAATGATTTATAGATGACGGGGGATCGCTATCGAACGCCCTCCTCTTTAATGCTTAAACAAATAAGCGGTCACCCTTCACGCAGTTAAAAAGCCTTCTGTGTGCATTGTCAATCAAAAATTAATCACTGCCTCGGGTCAACCCGAAACGCTGACAGACGTGCAGCACGTTGAAACGATAATCGAAAAGAGGAAAAATATGCGATTATATCTTTTTTTTTCGATAATGTAGAGTGGAAACGTGAGCTAGAAAAATAAACAGCATCTACTGGTTTGAGTAACCTTATTTTATGAAATTGTTGATGGATGTCTATAAAGTAAACAAAAATATTTAAAGCAAGCATAAACAAAGCTAAATATGCTGACTGACAGAAATGAACACATCCAATTAGTTACTACGAGGTGTGTAAATAAAAGTAATGAGACTGGTCTAATGAGTTTGGTCTCAGACGACAATCCATGAACAATCCTTATGAACAATCGCTGGCAAGGTGTAGCTGGCAAGCTGTAGCGATGCAACGCCCAGGCGTTCTTGATGTTTGGTTTCAGACGAATGACCCTTTTTTGAAAATGTTGAAATGAAAATAAATCTCAGTAAAAATGCTGGTTTACTTTTTGGCCTTTGAGACAAAAATTCCTTATGGACAATTCATGAACAATCGTTATGGACAATCGTTGACATGGTGTACTGTAGCGATGCAAAAATGCTGGTTTACTTTTCAGTCTTGAGGCAAAAATTCCTTATGGACAATCGCTAGCAAGGTGTATTGTAGCGATACAGCGCCCAGGTATTCTTGATATTTGGTCTCAGACGAATGACCCTTTTTCCAAAATGTTAAAATGAAAAACATCTCAAATTCAACTCTTCTCCAATCATTTTAACCATCAACCAATGATCAAAACGCACAAGATTCCGGATTCTGTGGACATTATTATCACTTCTGGCACCATTAACTGTGACGTTTATCTTCAATTGAGTCTCAACCTTGTGAGAATGTCTTAAACCATCTGACAACTTAGACTCTTAGCAAAACATTATTTCGATAGGCCTTGCGAAGTTTCGCAAGAGTTTCAGTCGTACTGTGCCCAAGCCTTAAACAAAACTTGACAGCGCTGCGTTGTTCAAAATTGTTCACTCATTTTCAGAACTGGAAAAATCCGGTTCACGAAAAGAATTGATACGGACCTACGTTACTCCAGGGAGTGCAAACTCGTAGTGAAGACACATCAGATGTTGGGGCGCCTTCCCTTCAAAAGGGACACCAACAGTGTTGCCAGATTTAACGCTACCCCACCAGTCTCACAACATTATTTATAAACCTCGTATATTTAGTATTCTGAAATATACTAGGTGTTCACATTTCATGTCAGTCAGAATATTTTAATTGGAGACACTGAGATAAAGTATTATCTTTCCTTGATGATTATTTAATATAAATAACACTAGTCTACACGGTTTTTATACCCCAGCTAAAAGTTGTTTATTACTGTTTATTTAGGTAAGAGTTATCCAGAAAAAAATAATAAAAAAATTCTGTCACGTATGCTTTTAGAAATATTTATTTACTTAAAAATGGAAAAAAATCTTGGTATAAATAATTCAAAAAATTATAAATGGCTAATTTTTGCCTTCTTTTTATAGTTTTTTTGGATTGGTTTCTCTTATAATGGGCCAACAATAATCCCCTAACATGTTTTCATCCAAAAATCCTTAAATTTTGGTGAAAATGTTCCTCCTGTTCATCACTCATACTTCACAAGTTTTCAGGGAAAAAACTCAAATGCGAGTTCAGGAAATGAATCTTCAAGGACATGTTCACTCCCATCTGTTGAAAATGTTTCAATAAATCAGCAATAATATCTATAATTTTCACTTTTTTTATTTCCCAAAATTCTTCGACAACCACTTTGAATTCCAAGCAACTTTTTTATTAACATATAAAAGGCTTTCAAACTCAAGATCTTTTAATCAGATCTGAAGATCATTTAATTCGGCTTGGTTAATTAAATGTGGAGCGTTTCCTTGAAGAGAGAAATCGTCAGAATCACTAGAAATCAATTTAACTTCAACATTACTTTCGTTGTTATCTTCTACTATATTTTGACTCGAATTACCGGGACAAAATTGATATGGAAGATCCTTCGAATGTAAAATTGGCTTAATAACAGACGGGATTTCGGCATATACAATACTCGCCTTATTTTTTGTATTATATCCCACTGTCTTCGTAACACAAAAGTAACAGTCATTTTCATGATTAATAGGTTCTCTCCATAACATTGGTGAACCAAATGGAAGATATACGTTATCTCCTGATGACCACTGGAGTAAAACAATTCTACAGCTTTCACAAAACACACGAGGCACCCACTTTATATCTTGGTTCACAACAGAAAATCCAAAATAATGAAGATATGCACTTCTTAACGGATCTATAATGGGTCTTCTTTTTTTTGAAAATATAAACTGTCCACAAACGTAGCAAAAACGATCAGAACTTTGTTTACACTTTCTATTCGAGATTTTAATTCAATTTGAAACAAGATATTTGTTGTTTGAATCGAATAAATAAATATTAAACTGAAGTCACCACGTAGGGTTAAAAAAAAATGACTTGACTGTATGTTTCTGCCAACACTTTTAGGTTTAAGGAACGTAGGTTAAAATTTGTAAACTAGTGTAATCCATTCATTTAATATAAATAATCCATTTGCATTATGTCACCAGCCGTAATACATTACATTATTAGCGGTAATGATACTGGGCCGAAAATATGTTTGTTTAAATTGTGTCGAGTAACTTTTCGGTTTGTCTTATTTTCTGAGTTCAAGTTATTGGGACCCATCTGGAGTTATTATATACCCTGATAGATATGTAACCGTAAAGTTTTTTACATCGCTTTAAAACAGTGTAGAGTGTAGAATTGCTAACAAAATCTTACAGGTACCAGTAGCATTTATATCAAGTTAAAACAAGTAATAAAGTCCCCCTCAGCTTCGTCTGGTGATATACATTCTGGAGACCCAATTTTCGATTAATTTTTCACACATATCGCATGGTATATTTTCAATGCTGACCTGAATGTTTTGTTTAAGGCCAATAATTGTTTGAGATTTATTGCTGTGAACCACGACAGACAAAGCTAATCAATTGTGGCCATAAAAAAATTTGCTAAATGAGCTGAAGGCCATACCTCAATCAGCCTACGAACATTGTAGAGAGCAGAGGTCTCCAAACTTTCCAGCCTTAGGGCCATACTGATTACTCCAGTAAGTTCCAAGGGTCAAAACCGTTTTAATGTTCCTGGCATTATCTATAATTACTAAACTAGTCGCCGAGTACGCGCCCTAAACAAGCATACGATTGCTAAATTCGCTAGTTCAATTACTATTGTGTATTGTTATGACCGTGAAATCTGGTGGTCAAAAGCGCAAATATGTAGTGATAGTACCCTCTATCGCTAACAGATGGCGCTAGTAGTACTTTGGAAAGCGCAGTAATAATTTAACATTCTTGAATAAACTCGCTGGTTCGAGAAAGTTCTGGCGTATTCCATTCACTTTGAGATGGCAGTAATTGGAATATAAAAAGGCCCGCGGCGCGACCGCGAGTTAGTCTGCCTAGGGAAGGCGAAGGAAGCCAAATTGTCTATTGTAGAATAAAGTAGTGCGTAACTCCGTTTAAGACATCTTCCAGCCGACCAACGCCCATACATAACAGTATGTTGATTTAACTTGTTTTTGTGTGTGATTTACTAGTATGGAAAAGAAGCGAAAAATAGACAGTGAATGCAGAACATTCAAAGATCAATGAAACTTTCAATATTTCGTGATTGAGTGCAGTAATAAGGCGATATGTTTGATTTGCAATGAAACTACAGCCGTTCTTAAAGAATATAACGTTAAACGTCGTTATGAAGCGAAACATTTTCAAATTACTCAAAGTATACAGAAAGATTGCAGATAGAAAAATTTGAAGCTTTGAAGCTCGGATTGAAATCGCAGCAATCTTTGTTTACGAAAGTCAATACTGAACAAGAGAATGCAACTCGTGCTAGCTTTCGTGGCGCTGTTGAAATCGCAAAACGTAGAAAACCATTCACTGATGGAGAAATGATCAAAGAATGCGTAATTGCAGTAGCCGGAAAAACGTGCCCCGAAAAGATAAATTTATTTAAAACTGTTAGTTTGCCAGCAAACACCGTGGCTCGGAGGGTACAAGACATCGCAGAAAATATATCATCTCAACTGTCTGACAAAAATGGACATCTTGAGTGGTATTTTTCTGGCCGTGGATGTGTCAGATACTGCTCAGGTGTTGATTTTTTATTCGAGGAGTAGATAAAAGCTATGAAGTGTATGAAGTGCATGAAGAACTTCTTGATATTGACAGTATACACGGCACAACTACTAGAGAAGATATTTTTAAGGGAGTTGAAAATGCCATTAACAGGAAGAATCTTTAAAAACTTGAAATCTATTACAACTGATGGAGGCAAAAACATGTGTGGTAAAAATAAAGGAGTGGTTGCACTTGTGTCAAAGGCTGTAGAAAATAATGGTGGTTTAAAACCATCAGTCTTATACTGTATCATTCACCAATAGTCCTTGTGCGGAAAAAGTTTGGATATGTCTGAAGTTCTAAAACCAGTCATATCAGTTGTTAATTTCATCAGATCCACTGGGCTGAATCACCGACAGTTTCGCGAGTTTATTGAAGAGATTGGAGAAAATGACTTACCGTATCATACTGCCGTACGCTGGCTTAATTGCGGAAAAGCCCTTCAGCGCTTTTTTGAACATCGAGCAGAGATTGAAATTTTTTTGAATGAAAAGCATCGCCCTCTTACCGAATTACAAAATAGCGAATGGCTGTGGATTTATCATAACTCCACAAAAAATAATCCAATGGCGTGAGATCGCATGATCCTGACAGCCAGTTGACGCGAAATACCCTCTTGTTCAAAGAAAACGTTGTTTATATTCACTTTTGTCAGTTCAGTAACAAGATTTCAATCATCAAAAAAAAGGTTTTTCTTCAAAAAAAATAAGGCCCTCTAGTAAGACAACCTTAGTTTTTGCTGCAAAACCCGCACCAGAGACTTTCTGGGGATGAAGGGATAATTTCTGAATCACTTGAGGGTTCTCATAGGTCCAAATACTGCAGTTATGTTTGTTCACAAAGCCCTTAAAGCAGAAGTGATCTTCGTCGGAAAATATTTCCCCCCTAAAGTAGGGTCCAATTCGCGAATGTGTATCTTTCCATGGTGAACTCAATGTACTCAACACTATGAGTGATATTTTGTTCTCAACGTTCTCAAAGTTCTGACAATCTTATTGGAAAACTTTTATAATTATCATTAGCATAAGTATCGTTATCATAACATCCTTATACTATTGATAAAATTAACATAATAACAATATCGATAACAGAAAATTCAGTACATAATAAAAAAATATTGATAATAAAAAAAAGTTGTTGAAAATGAAATGAATATTTTAACCATGAATTTAAAATAATGCAACAAATATAATTATCTTCAATTTTACTAGTTAGTCATATTCAGTATTATGCAGTTTTTCATTATTATGCCGAGCAAAATAAAAATATTTACAGAAAAAAATACTGACTCGTTTTTTTTTTGCGTCGTTCACAGTTTCTTTACTTAAAAGTTGATTATGCGTCCCGAAAATCGCCCACCGCTTCGCTGTTAATAAAGCCAACTGTTTACGAGCTAATAAAAGGCTAATCCGAACGAATTGGATGTCGTTAAGACGAGACCAAACCATTTTGTCCAGCCCCTGACTTCTCCCTCCACATAGACCGATCGATCCGAGATCTGAATGAGAACTGGTTATCTGGATTTATCCGGATTTAAGCGCCTGAATATCAGCTGGTCAATTGGATAGGTTTGACTTAACTCGGTCAATTACCCTTACTGTCCAGGTGAACATCGAGAAAAAAAATAGGAGAAACAAAGAGTAATACTGATTTAAACATGGGTGAAATAGTAGAAAGAAAATGGATTGAAATATTAGGTGAGAAAAAAGTTATGAATGCTTTCTATACAAAATTCGCTGTTTATTTAAAAATAAGTAAAGAAAAATTACCCAGTGAAATATCCCCATTTTGCCACTTTCTTGGAGGCTTGTAAAATCCTTGATGATAGAAGCTCACTAGCTTCGAAGCGATAATCAATTTCAAAGTTTTAAACTCACTAAGTTGAGTGAGATTTCTATTTCCTTGATGACGCATCTTGGATCTAGGCGTATGAGTCCGAAAGTCGACTGTATGGGCCAAAATGAGCCAAACCCAACAAAAATTGTTCGCGCAAGAAACACTACGAAGCAAATGGTCGCCTGTTTTTTTGGGATAAATAGATATGTGGCTACAGTGGCACTAGAGAGTAACTACAAATGCCACTCGATATCTGACTGGTTAAAACATGGAACTGACAGGTCATCCGCCGTACAGTCCTGATTTGGCATCCAATGGGGCATCCATACTTCAATGAAAATCAACAATTTTCGATGCCAGAAGAGGCGGTTATTGCGTCAAAATATATGTTTTGGAGATATCTCAATCGGAATGGAAAACGTGTTATGAAAATCATAAATATTTGTTTTTATTTTTTATTCCGGATACATAGACGCCAGTCTGATCCACATTCTGAACATTCGAACTGGCCTTGAGGCGGAATGTATCTGTTTCTAGGATAGGTCCTTGATACTGATGAACGAGTTGTCTAAATTGGATTCTGCTGAAGGTTCCCATTAACGACTAGTCTGAACTATACACCGCATAATTCGAGGGTGACTTGAAAACTGCTCGGCCTAATATAGAGAGTGTAAGTATGACTAAATGGCTATGATATTTGTCAAATATGATTCGCTGGATGGAGTAATACGAAATTCAGATGCATGACGCTAGTTGCTTGTTTGTGGTAATCGAGTAAATAAAATATTAAGTTCGAGCTGTTATCAAAGTCTTTGTTTTAACCCCGACGGACATACAAAAAGAGTTAGACGCCACTTTAAAGGAGTAATTTTCTCTGCTTACGACGGTAAAAAAACTGAGATGCTGAATTTAAACGAGGTCGTATCCATGAAACTTTAAATGGATGCTTGAGACGCCTAAAAACTGCTGCGACTGACTGCTGCGATTTTACACGATGAAAAACTAAAGATGAATTCACCCATGAAAGACACACTTCTTCTTCTCCTTCTAAATAAGACTATTTACTTATTTAAACGTGACATTCGGCATTACACAATAGAGACCAAACCACAGTCCAAAAAGTCATGGGTATGGTTTTCTAGAATTCTGGTGTTATGCTGCTCATAGACTACCTACCTAAACTACCTATCTAAAGATATGACCATCATCAATGGGGATTTTATTACGCTACATCAATCGACCAACTAAATGGTACTATTCAGGTTAAACGTGGCCAAAAAGGAAGTGTTCTTTCATCATAATAATTCCACGCATATTTTAAGTTGTTGCTGCAAATCTCTATAACCTATAATTTATGTATATAACATATGCTTTGAATTTGACAACATATCCAAGATTTGACTTATAGCGCTTACTTCCTCAGCTGAGCTGAGACAATCTCTTATTTTGCAGAGTTGGACTAACCGCATTATACTGATGGTATTAAAAAGTTGAAACGTCGTTGGTCTAAATGTATTGAAATATAAGGTGACTACGTTGAAAAATTTTAAAAAATCTATTTTCTTTCCGGAACATTGAAAAAGTTGAATGCAGACACACTTTCTTTTGGAACATGCTCATTAGATGTAAATATAAATAAATGGTTTGCCTCCTAATCCCAAGTTGCTCTGCAAGCTTTTTTCAATTTGCACAAAATTAGTGTTCAGTAATTCATGTAATTCAAGAAATGGAAAACAAAATTTTAATTGTTTTTCCTCACCTAAGGGTTGTTCAATAAAAGTGATGATAATGATATATTATCACTACAAGTGATAATACGTTAATTTGTATTTTATCTTGAAGAACAAACAATGTCGTTACGTTCTGAAAATAATATCGTTCAAATGTTCCCCTCAGCCATATCTGGTGCTATGAATTTTGGACATCCCATTTTCGATTACACTTTAACACATGTCGCGTGGTTTATTTTCAATGGTGGCCTGAATGTTTCGTATAAGGTCAATAACGTTGACCTTCGTATAAGGTCAATAAAGTTTGAGGGTTATTTCTGTAAATCAGATATTTATCATAACTCCACAAAAAATAATCCAAGGGCATGAGATCGCATGATCTTGGTGGTCAGTTTACATTTCGCTAAATAACGCGTCCTGAAAACTCTTCTTACAATACATCAATTGTCTGACTGACAAATGTGTGACAAATCGCGGCGCCTTGTTCAAAGAAAAGATTGTTTATATTTACATTAATCCATTTAGGTCAAAGACATTCTGTTGGAATATTCATTTAGCGTTCGCCATTAACACTGACACGATTCCCAACATTGTCTTAAAAAAAAAAGATCCTATCACTCCTTAAGCCCAAACACTGAACAAAATTGTGGCTTTATGATGATGAAAAGGCAGCTCCTATATAACATGACGATTTTCATTAGCCTAAATCCTGCAATTATATTTATTTACAACCCCATTAAGGGCTAATACCACTGTAATAAGCTAAAAAAGAGCTTTTTGATTTTTTTTTGAATGGAAGAAAAAGTAATAAGATAATATTTAAGAAAGTTATTCATTTGAAGGCATATACACAATACAAAAAATTATCAAAAAATATTCAATAACGACACTGCTTATATTCTCGCGAGACGTCGAATTTAAAGCGGCACGCAGTGTAACTGGTGTAAATTTGAATCGAGAAAAAAAAGTACTTAGAAAAAAAAACTCAGATTTCGAGAAAATCGCGAAGTTGGAAATCATAAGGTAAAAGTTTAGGCTATACCTTCCCAGCAGGTATTTATTTGACGCAGGTGTCATTTCGGAGTAGTGCAAAAAAGTAGGAAAAAAAAAATCTGCCTCATATTCTAAGAGAATTTTTAAGCTAATAAAAAAATGATTTTTTGACAAATTTACAGTGGTGTTAATCCTTGTTAGCCAAAAGTGCGCTTGGTAGAAGAAGTGCACAGAAGTACACAGTAGTCTATAGGTGGCATTTAAATTGTTATTACATTTCAAACTTTTGACTCTCCTTATTATAGAAAAAAATCGAATAGTCATGTATTTTCTGCTCTTCTAAATTAAATGACTCCATTAAATTGAAATAAACATTAATTATAATTGCAAAATAGTTCGTTTCGTTTAATGAAACTTCCATATAACGTGTAAAACGTCGAGTTACATCAAAATCAATCGTCGCGCCAATATTTTCCCATCGTTTTCGTTCACTTCATCATTCGCTAATCCGTCTTGTAAACGACGTCCGATTGGAATATCGATCATTAAATAAAACAGCAATCCAATTAGCATTAATACACTCGAACAATCCGCCAGATTATTTCTCGTTATGATCGTGTTGGGAACAGGTGTCGTAAATAGTACGAACCGAATCCATATAGTATGGAAATTCGGTTTTCAACCGAGGGTTGTTGACGCTCTATTAACCCTCAAAATACCCGATCAATTCTGACGGATCACACGGAAATACGAAGAGAAAAATTACTTATCGTCATATTACGAGGATAAATTGAGAAGTTCTTATGATCGCTAGAGAACTAATTTTCACGTAGGACGATACAAGGAATATAAGTCAATTGATACAAATAATAATAATAAATATTTATTTAGCAGTGGCTTTGGCGGTTCCACCCCGATAAACAAATATTACGAAACCCCAAACACAGCCTCGAAGTGGATTAATTCGATGTAAACAAGCAATAGTATACGAAGGCATTGAATTGGAGATACTAGCAAAACTTATTAGATTAACCTTCATGACCATAATTATACAGTTGAACCGCTAAGAGTTTACCCGTACGTCATCGAATGACGTTATTAATTTCCTAAATCCTAGACATTGTCTCAATATGTTATTTTTCTTTACCGAATGAGAGAGGATATAAAAAATCAATACGTATGTCTTCGGGTAAGCGCAGTACGTTACGATAGCGTTACAGCGCATAGAAAGAGAAAGTAACAACTAATTAAAAGGTGTTTGGTTCGTACCGGTCTTTAAAAGTTCCTCTATTGGATTCAGCGGTACTGTTTTGGTTGACATTTGAGTTGTTTTGTTATTGCGTTTTAGTGAAATTCTGTATTGTCCAGTTTTATTGTAAAATAAGTTCTTATAATAACAACTGTTATTGATTATTTTGTTATGGGTAAGTATCTGTAAAGATTCATAAAGTTTTAATTCCTTCTATAATTCTAACCTAACCAAACACATTTTATTACAAATGTTTAATAAAAACAGAATTTATATTGCTTAATTCTAAAAACATACTGAAAGATAAATAACCGTTTCAAAATAATAATGGAAATACAGAAGTGCGAACTTTTAAGGTATCTATATTTGATTTAACATTTTATGTGATTTCAGATAATGTCGAGAAAAACACTGAAGTCCAACAATTTGTGTTCAATGTTGATGAGTATTTTGAACTGGAAAAAAGGAATGGGGGACCCACAATCTATTTCATCCATTCAAGAGATAAAGAATAGTTAATCACGTTTTACTTATTTTGCATCACCACATCGTAATATATTTTTTAGAGAGTTGCAGCAGCATTAAAAATATCAAGGAAAACAGGGTATTCTATTAAGAAAAGAAAAGAATATAATCCAGTTATTTCTTCTACTGGAACACTACTGGACAGCTCGTACGAAGACCAAAACAACTGACTTACCTGAAGGAAATAAAATGGAAGTTCGAAGTACTTTGTACAATATGTATAAAGAACACAAGTCGTTCAATATAATGAATACATATTAATTGTTTGCCAGTTATACCACATCCCTTTTAATTTTTCACATTCGCAAACATTTTGGCCTTACAATTTATTAGAAAACTGTAAAATCTTCAGCTGACACCTATCTTACTTATATCTAGCACAAATATTTGTCATATCCTACTATTCCTGCTATTCCTGGCTACTCCCTGCTATTCCTGGTAAATAATAAAATATTTAGGTATTAGCAATAATTATTATAGTAGCAGAAATTACTAATTTTTACCAAAACATTCCATTTCATAAACTAAAAATACAAGTATAGCACTTACTTATGTCTCATAATAACATATTTTTTACATTTGTAGGAAAGCATGTAAATATCAAAAGCCTTAATATGGAGTTAAGAAGAAAGGAAATTGTTAGTATGGGTCAGACAACACTCAATACTCTCCTAAATGAGCTAGGTTTTAAGTACAAAAGGGATGATAATAGAAGATCATTAATCGAAAGAAACAATATTTCTGCCTTAAGAGCTTTCTTTCTTCCCAAATATATGGAAAATAGTAACAGCACATTCAGATGCAAAATTATATTCCTAGATGAGACCTGGATTTATTCAAAAGGCAACAAAATACATTACTGGTAAAACAAATGTGTTAAATATGTATATATATATTTA
>JARFXV010002775.1:10000-24286 GCA_031761425.1 Cosmopolites sordidus | reverse complement strand
GTAGAAACGCCGTCGCCATGTTTAAAGAAATACTTAAAAAAAAAAGACAATCGCCCTCGAGATGAGGGAGGATATTCCCGTTAATTTTTCCCAACCGTTCCGATTACAGACATGCCATTTGTTCGTTCCATAATTTACGTGCTCTATTTTTTATTTTAGCGGTACGATAGTTAACTAGGCGGTGTATAAGAACGAGACTCGTTTACCTTTCAAAGGGAGAATAGAACGGTGACAGGTCATCGGGAAAAACATTTTTTCGGCAAAGTCGTTTATATATCTCGAAATCCGAATACTCCACCGATCGGTGATATATCTGAGGTATTTGTATCGCCTGGACAATCTGTAATATCTGGTTTACTTAACTGAAATAATCGAACTAATTAGAATGTTTTTCTTGAAACGTCGAGATCGTCGGTTAGTTGTGATTTTTTTAAATTGAACCTTGTCGAAGGATCGACATGAACCAAATGCCTCCGGTAGCTTCAAGGTATTGACAACGAATCAAGTTAAATATTGCAATCCGGTGAATGGCATTTACTAATGAAAAATACAAAATAAAAACTTTGTTCCGAGCTCGTTAAAGGTCCCGGCGAAGCCGGAATCAGGAGCAGTGTCGACAGTCAGACGCTCAGTCCGCCGTTCGCCCGTTTTACTTACTATGCAACTTTTTGGTGGAGCGAGTGGGCATATTTAGTAAGACGCAACAGACGACGAAGGACGAGCAGCAATACGATTCTGTTCTTTAGCGAAACGCGATAGTAGTGAGTTCTTCGTTACATTAACATTTGACGATAACACGCGCGAGCGCGCGGCAAAATGGCAGACGCGGAAATCGCCGGTCAGGCTACATCTCCATCTAATCTGTCGGGCACAAGCGGAGGCGGTTCCGGGCCCTCGTCTGTACCGCCCGCACCGTCGTCGGCGGCGGCGGCGGCGGCATCGGCTTCATCAAAAAAAGGAAAAAAACCGTTAAAAGAAAAAATCCCAAAGCCAAAGCTACGCATCCACCGACGGCCGAAATGGTAACAAACGCAATTAAGGGATTGAAAGAAAGGGGCGGTTCGTCATTGAGAGCGATCAAGAAGTATATTGCCGCCAACTACAAGGTCGATGCCGAGAAAGTATCGCCTTTCATCAAGAAATATTTAAAATCGGCAGTTGCATCCGGTACCCTGGTTCAGACCAAAGGAAAAGGTGCGTCCGGTTCTTTTAAGCTGGCAGCGGCATCGTCTAGTTCGTCGGTTCAAGCGAAACAATCGGCGACGAGTGCTGCTTCTTCATCCTCTGGACAAAAGAAAAGAAATATTTCAGTGGGAGCGGCGGCGGCGGCGGCGGCGGCCAAAGGAGGTAGCAAAAAGAGTCCGACGAAAAGAACGACAGCGGCGGTGGCAGCAGCAGCAGCAGCAGCAGCAGCGACGACTGAAAAAAAGACAACCAAAAAGGCAGCAGGAAAATCGAAGAAAGCTGCGGTCGTCGTAGCCGAGAAGAAGGCTTCGGTAAAGAAAGCCGTCGAAAAGAAAACGGGAAAATCGGCTAGTTCGGGATCTTCGGCGGTAACAGTTGCCGCCGCCGCCGCTACGGTGCCATCGAAGGCGAAATCTCCGTCGAAAGCGAAGAAATCAAACAAAGCCGGCCCTACCAAGAAACCCAAGGCTCCTAAACCGAAAAGCGCTAGATCTCCAGCTGCCGCCGCCGCTGCCGGCGGGGGCAAAGCGAAGAAAGCAGCTTCCCCAAAAAAGAAGAAATAAACGAAGACCCCGATTTTCGTCGTTACATCTTAATCTTTCAAGAGGTATGAATAAATCGAATGTTCCCAATACAGATTATCGACGACCACCACCACCAAAACCATCATCTGGAATGATGATGTAGGAAAATATGTTTACGAAAGCGTAACATTTTCCAAAAAAAAAAACGGTTCTTTTCAGAACCACAACATTTATTGTTACTTGAAATTAAAAGAAATATAGAAAAAAACATCCATTTAGACAAGACGCCGAAATATATCCGAGTAGTAATTCGATATTACTAATAATAACTGATTTTGTACAATTATATATTTAAAAAAAAATAAAAAAAATTAAAAAAAAATACAAATAAAAAAATCCATCGAGACTAGAACCGGCGAATAATATATATCTGACGTCCGTTGTTCGTTTGTAACTTTAATTTTTGTTTACGGATCAATATTGTTTTTTCTTTTCATAGATATTTTGTTGGTCCTGATAAGGACCGATATTTCGAATCAGGCGAAGACCATCATCATCATCATCATCTTCAAGTAGGGATAGAGAAGTTGTTTCGATTTTACTTCGTTTTACTGTCGGTCTTTTTTGGCAATAGCACGGCCTGAATGTTAGGTAAAACACCACCTTGTGCGATGGTCACGCCGGACAATAGTTTGTTCAATTCTTCGTCATTTCTAATGGCGAGCTGCAAATGTCGTGGGATAATTCTCGTCTTTTTGTTATCTCTGGCGGCGTTTCCGGCCAATTCCAATACTTCGGCGGCAAGATACTCCATTACCGCGGCCAAATATACCGGTGCTCCTGCACCTACGCGTTCCGCGTAATTTCCTTTCCTCAACAATCTGTGAATACGGCCGACCGGAAACTGCAATCCGGCACGATTCGAACGCGACTTGGCCTTTCCTTTAACTTTGCCTCCTTTTCCGCGTCCAGACATGCTGATTTTTTTTTGTTCTTTGCTTACAATTGATCAGATCGCACGGCACGACCGTCGTCGTAGAGTCAGATGAGAGACTATTTTCTGTCGGGATGTCCCCCCCTTCTTTCCTTCCTTTTTATATATATGCGGCGGTACAGTCTCCAATGGAATCGTAAAAATACGCCTTACGGTTAAATGGGCGGAGCATATCGTACCCGTACGCTCCAGTACAAAAAAGAAGTGAACTTTTATCGGCTCAAGGGTCAATTTATGATACGGATTTTTATTGTACCGTATGTACATTTAAAAAAAAATCGTCCTCTTTGTCCATAATGCCACCAAAAACTAGCGGGAAAGCGGCCAAAAAAGCGGGAAAGGCACAAAAAAACATCTCGAAAGGTGATAAAAAAAAGAAGCGCAGGAGGAAGGAAAGTTACGCCATTTATATTTACAAAGTGCTGAAACAGGTACATCCGGATACGGGAATTTCCAGCAAGGCCATGTCGATCATGAATTCTTTCGTTAATGACATTTTCGAGAGGATAGCGGCCGAAGCATCGCGTTTGGCTCATTACAACAAAAGATCGACCATAACCAGTAGAGAAATTCAAACGGCGGTCAGATTACTTTTACCGGGTGAATTAGCCAAACACGCCGTTAGCGAGGGGACCAAAGCCGTGACCAAATACACCAGTTCCAAGTAAAAATAGATAAACGTATCAAAGATCAGAAGCAAGAACTGGCGAGATTAATATTTCGAACGATAATAAAAAGAAAATGGCTCTTTTCAGAGCCACGAATTTTAAATATAAAAAAAAAAAATATCAAGCATATCGCCTATCCGCACAGACATCTAGGTTCGAAATTAGCATTAGATGCATGAAAGTAAAATATTTTTAAACACACACACACACAAACTGAAAACCCGAATATTATTGTGGCTTAATGCCCGAGTTGAAATTAGCGGGATTTTTTTTTTCCAGCGATAACGCTCGACGCTTTTTTAGAGTGTATGTGTATAGGATGTAAATGATTATTCTCGAAAAATAAAAACTTTCGATCTATCCGAGAGTCGTCCATCTTGTACATGATATGTGCTAGCCGGGCTCTATGGTTTTGGCCGGTTTTCCCAAAATTCGTCGAAGAAAAAAGACAGCCTCCATAGGTGTCGTTGGTTTTTTAAATGTCCTTATTTTTTTTTCGCGGGAACCCTCAGGTGGTTATTGACTCTTGGTGTAACATACTTTGTTCCAAAATTTATCTGATATATATATATATATATATATATATATATATATATATATATATATATATATATATATATATATATATATATATATATTTATTATTATTATTTACTTATGGGCCCTGGTGGACCACGCGATGTACAATTAGAGGCGTTTGTTGTTGTTAACCTTCCTTCGCACCCATACTAATTTCATTCTTTCGCTATGAGCGTTTTTCCTTTCGTCAGACCAAGTTGTTCCGGTCTTCCTACATTTTTCTCTCTGGCCAACCTTCCAAACGTTCACCTTGTGTCTGAAACAGCCTCTATCCTGAATTTCACTTTGTGTAATATTTGCTGATCTTAGGTCCTCTTTAATTGCAGCAATCCATCTAATTATTTCTACTTTAGCTCTACTCCTATCAGCAAGGGGTACGGAATCCTCAAACTTTTGTACTTCTTGATTTGTCGTTCGAGTAAACTATCTCCGATAGTTAAAACCCAATTTTACGTAACAATGATAAGTCCCTTTTATTTATACGGTCTTACGATTTATTTTCGTTTTCTAACGCCGACGGCGGCTAAATAACTTCACAAACGTTTCAGAACAAAACCTTGCGTATGGCACTAAACGCGCCGTGGTACGTTCGAAACACTCAAATTATTATAGAGACCGGTGTACCCCCGGTCTCTAAATTCCATTCCCAAATTTACGCCAAGTTTTGCCTACAGGCAAGCTTGAGCGAAAACCCGCTAGTCCTATCTATACCGGACAACCTACCCGGATTTTCCGGGTAAAGCTAGCCAATTGCCCCAATTTGCCTTACGGGCTGCGAGCAGAAAGGAATCGAATTTTCGATTCCCGGCTCGCGTAAGACCGCTTCGACAACAGTCCCTAACCGCCGTGGCCAGGCGGTCTGAGAGATCATCTCCGATCGATCGGACCGGACCAATGGCAAAAAACCCGTCATATTGCTGATGGGGAAAAAGCAAAATTTCATTTTCCTTTTCTTTCATATTAATCTCAGAAGTTCGCCAGGATCATCTTATAGACTATCCTTTCTTATCTATGCCACTTGCTAGGCATACCCGGGTCAGATAGAGACCCTAAAAAATTAGTGCCCATATAGGGTAAAGTTGACTAGAAACGGGCAAGAGCCTTGAGGGCTAACCCAAAAGCCTGGCTAGATAAGTCGAAGTCGACTCTACTCCTATTTTCATAAAATTCGACTATTTGTCTAGTTAGCCTACTCGGATTCATCCGTTTTATGTGTCCGTAAAATTTAAGTCTTCTTTTTCTCACATATCGCTATGTATATCTGAGTATTGTTTGATCTCTTGGTATTCCCGATGTCGGTATGTTGTGGCTATTTATTTGTTTGGGGCCTAGGATTTTTCTTTCCTTCTTTTCAATGTCCTCGATGTCCCTCTTTCTATTCAAAATGAGCGTTTCTGCAGCATATAGACATTCTGGCTTAATAATTGTGTTGTAATGTCTCAGTTTTATGTTTTTAGATAGGCACTTTTTGTTATAAATATTTTGTGTAAGCCTTAATGCCGTTTCCATTTTTTGACATCTATCCTTATTGGCCGCTTTTTCCAATCCATTTTCCATGATTATTTCACCCAAATATTTGAATTGAGAGACTCGTCTGATGTTACCATATTTTGTTTTTAGAAATGGCGTTCTTAGTCTGTTGCAGGTCATGTTAGCTTATGGCGTGCTTAGTCTGTTTCCTTTAGGATTTCAATCTGTATCTGTGCCCTTAATATATCTTGAGCTAAAATTGCTAGATCATCAGCAGATGCCAGACAATCAGTATTGATGTTGGTTCTCCCCAGTTTAATGGGGTCTGGTCAACATTCAGGGCCAACTTATTTTTTTTCACGCCACTCCTATATTATTTTTTCTAGAACACAGTTAAATAGGAGTGGCGAGAGTCCTCCATCCCCTCGTCTCACTCCAGTTTTAATTTCGAAGGGCTCTGAGAGATGTCAACCATGAATTTTACTTTTAACCTTGTGTTAGTTAACGTTGCTTTAATAATCCCCAGCGTTTTTTCAGAGATCTGGTCCTTGTTCTTTCGGAAGATTCGGAATAAAGATTCGCGGTCAATAGAGTCTCATGCTTTTTTGAAATCCACAAATGTACAGACGAGATTTTTATTGTACAGTTCTTGATGTCTTAGAATCAACTTTAGATTCAGGATCTGTTCAGGGCTGGATCTGCCCCCCGGTCGAAAACCTGGTTGATATTCACCAATGTTAGGTTCTAACTGTCCCTGTGCTCTGTCTAGTAGACATTGAGATAGAATCTTGTAACAAACTGGGAGAAGAAATATCCCTCTATAGTTGTTTACATCCGTTCTATGTCCTTTCCTATGTAGTAGATAGATTAGAGCTTCTTTCCAATCTTCCGGAATCCGTTCGGTTCGCCTAACTTCTCGTAGAATTTTGGTTATTTCCTTGATTGTGTACCTGGGGACCAGCGGATTTCAAAAGTTCAGCAGTGATTCCATCTTCTCCAGAAGCTTTGTCATTTTTAAGCCGCTCGATTTGCCTAATTATTTCATCTTCTTTCGGTGGTAATGAATCTGGGTTTGTTTGTTTAGGGTTTAGTGTTGCTAATTTGTTTAAGGGCTCAGGACAGTTTACTATTTGTTCTAAATATTTCGCTAGTTCTTTGCAATTGTCTTGGTTATTTAGAGCTGATTGTCCGTTTTCATTTTGGAAGCAAAGACTTTGCGGTTGATAGCCTATTAATTTAGTTTTAAATGTTTTATAAAAGTTTCGGGTGTTAGTTTTTTGGAAATCTTTTTCTATTTCAATAAGTTGATTGTTTTCATATTTTCTTTTAGTTTCTCTAACTAGCTTCGATGTTTCTTTTCTTACTTCCAAAAAGATGTTATAGTTTATAACTGTCTTTTGACTGTTCCAATCTTTGAATGTTTTACTTCGGCTTAATACTCCTTGCTCGCAAACTTCATCCCACCACGGATGTTTTCTACGTTTTTGTAAAGGGACCAACTTTAAGGCTGTTTTAATAATTTTTTGTTTCAATTCTTGCCAGTTCTGTGCTGGTTGTTTATCTAGCTCTTCTGTTAGGGCTGGTTTTATTTTCGTTGGGTCAAACTTTGGTATTAGCAGCCTCTTTTGAATAAGTTTTCGAGGTTTTCAGCTAAGTTTGATACTAGTCAGGTGGTGATCCGTGTCTATATTTGCTCCTTTATCGACTCGAACGTTCAAAATCTCTTTATAATTGGGGTACGAATTGGCAACATGGTCATTTTGAAATTCATCCATGTACGTGTTTGGGCACATCCATGTCTTTTGTTTTGTTATTTTCTTCTTAAATTGTGTTGACATCCTTCTTAGATTAAACTGCGAACATAGTTCAACCAATTTTCTACCATTATGGTTGGCCCATTTATGAGTTGGAAAACTGCCGACAGTTTTCCTTCCTGTACTTTTTTCTTTCCCTAGTTGGGCGGCGTTGAAATCACCCGATAGGATTTTTACATGGTTGGTAGGAAATTTAGAGATAGTCTTTTCCAGAATTTCCCAGGACTTATTTACTTTTTCAAGATTAGATTTATTTTCTTCGTTAACCGGGAGGTGTGCATTGATTAATGTATAGTTTTTGTTAGCACATTTGAGGATAGTGTCATAAGTCGATTATTTACTTAGCCCGGACGCCCCAGAATCCGAAAGTCCGGTTGGCAGAGGATTGTCTACCTCCTGGGGTAATTTTGTAATTACTAGAACGATTCATCTTGTACTTTGAATTAAAGGTTTGAACCATGACGGTTCAGAGGTTAAGACTGGAGGGGGTTAGTTCCAGAATTTAAATATCAGCCGCACCACTGGTGAACAGACGCTGACCATTCAACCGCTTGATACAAGTCAGACGCTAAGTGGATTTTGTTTTTTTTTGTGCCTTGGTTCGGGGCTGCTTATTTTGAGATATTCGCAGCTGTCCATTAATATCTAATGGAACTTTCACTATCCACCACCCGTGACCCGTCCAGTATCTTAGGCTGGATATATATATATATATATATATATATATATATATATATATATATATATATATATATATATATATGTATATATATATGTATATATATATATATATATATATATATATATATATATATATATATATATATATATATATATATATTTGTATATATATATATATATATATATATATATATATATATATATATATATATATATATATATATATATATATGTATATATATACGTATATACATACGTATATATATAAATATATATATATATATATATATATATATATATATATATATATATATATATATATATATATATATATATATATATATATATATATATATACATATATACATATATTATATTTACACACTTTTTTTATATATATATATGTATAAACACATAAATATACAAACACATACAAATATATATAATTACAAAATCTCACATATATGATGTATCGATCGTTTTTGCCGAACGTTTTCCAATCGGTCGGTGTTGCTTGTAAATCAGGGTCGTGCCGTCGTTCGCGGATCGACGCCGGATTTAAGATTCCGCCCGCCTCATGTGGTGATCCGAGGTTCGAGCGGCGAGTCAAGTCGTCTGTTCGGATACACAATCGGGTCCCTCTAATGTGGTGATTTTTACTACACACAGCGAGATCGTGAATTCGGCGGACCGTTAAATTTTTACGTGTCACGATTCATATGCGATCGGTTGTATTTTGTGTTGACATTTTCGCATGTTCCTTATATAATAATGCGTTCATGCGAAAAGTCTGTAACAATAACGTACACGTGCGGTAACTCTCAGCTTTCCGAGCGAGTTTTCTAACACGAAACGCTTCTCGTACGAGTTTCCCTTGTCGCTTTCAATCTAGCGAAGTGGTTCGGAGAGAATGTTTCGAGGTTTTATTGATGCCGAACGACGATATATCTTATGTATGGTCGTATCGGTTGTGCTCGGTTGGTCGTTTGCATCGATTTTTTTTTTGATTTATTATACAAACTACGTTTTTGATATTATTTCGTTCTACGAGTACGGACGACGGGGAGTAGTGCTGTTGTCTTCGAACGTACCTTTGTCGTTGCTGCCGCCGCCGCCGCCGCCCGATGTAATAAATCGTGTGACGGCATGACGCGCGGTGACGCAGACGATAAAATTAATGACGATCGATAGCGCAGCAGCAATACACTCCGACGGCTACATCTCACACACGAATAAATATATAAAAACGGTGGTAGTTGTTTAAGACAAATAATAATAGTAATAATAATAATTAAAAAAAAGAACCGATGATACGACACAAGACACTAATTATAATGCAAGAGCGTGGCGTCTTGACCGGTTTTTCCGTCGTCTCGACGCACACTCGTCGTCGTCATCGAGAAAGTCGTCACGTTTCTCGTACCTACGCACGCACGCACGCAATCGCCCACCGATCCATACAGACCACGACGCACCGTTGTGCGCCGCCGCCTGCCTGGAGGAGGAGGGTGGTAAACGAACGAGCGAGCGACGGCGAAACGAACGACACTCGACGTGCGGACAACAGCAGCAGCAGCAGCAGCAATTGCAGCTCGCGCGCACAGTTCCCTGGTTGATCCTGCCAGTAGTCATATGCTTGTCTCAAAGATTAAGCCATGCATGTCTCAGTACAAGCCGAATTAAGGTGAAACCGCGAAAGGCTCATTAAATCAGTTATGGTTCCTTAGATCGTACCCACAATTACTTGGATAACTGTGGTAATTCTAGAGCTAATACATGCAAACAGAGCTCCGACCAGAGATGGAAGGAGTGCTTTTATTAGATCAAAACCAATCGGTGGCGGGTTCGCGCTCGTCATCGTACAACTTGGTGACTCTGAATAACTTTACGCTGATCGCACGGTCTCGCACCGGCGACGCATCTTTCAAATGTCTGCCTTATCAACTGTCGATGGTAGGTTCTGCGCCTACCATGGTCGTAACGGGTAACGGGGAATCAGGGTTCGATTCCGGAGAGGGAGCCTGAGAAACGGCTACCACATCCAAGGAAGGCAGCAGGCGCGCAAATTACCCACTCCCGGCACGGGGAGGTAGTGACGAAAAATAACGATACGGGACTCATCCGAGGCCCCGTAATCGGAATGAGTACACTCTAAACCCTTTAACGAGGATCAATTGGAGGGCCAGTCTGGTGCCAGCAGCCGCGGTAATTCCAGCTCCAATAGCGTATATTAAAGTTGTTGCGGTTAAAAAGCTCGTAGTCGAATTTGTGTCTCGCGCCGCCGGTTCATCGTCCGCGGTGTTAACTGGCGTTTCGCGAGACGTCCTGCCGGTGGGCTTAGTCGGTTGCCGTCTGTTCGGGCGTGCGCCTCGCGGCGTGCGTTCGTTGGCGGTTTAACGGCGGCCCAAATCAATCCTGCCGCGGTGCTCTTCACTGAGTGTCGAGGTGGGCCGGCACGTTTACTTTGAACAAATTAGAGTGCTTAAAGCAGGCTAAAATTTCGCCTGAATACTGTATGCATGGAATAATGGAATAGGACCTCGGTTCTATTTTGTTGGTTTTCGGAACCCCGAGGTAATGATTAATAGGAACGGATGGGGGCATTCGTATTGCGACGTTAGAGGTGAAATTCTTGGATCGTCGCAAGACGAACGGAAGCGAAAGCATTTGCCAAAAACGCTTTCATTGATCAAGAACGAAAGTTAGAGGTTCGAAGGCGATCAGATACCGCCCTAGTTCTAACCTTAAACGATGCCAGCTAGCGATCCGTCGACGTTCCTCCGATGACTCGACGGGCAGCTTCCGGGAAACCAAAGCTTTTGGGTTCCGGGGGAAGTATGGTTGCAAAGCTGAAACTTAAAGGAATTGACGGAAGGGCACCACCAGGAGTGGAGCCTGCGGCTTAATTTGACTCAACACGGGAAACCTCACCAGGCCCGGACACCGGAAGGATTGACAGATTGAGAGCTCTTTCTTGATTCGGTGGGTGGTGGTGCATGGCCGTTCTTAGTTGGTGGAGCGATTTGTCTGGTTAATTCCGATAACGAACGAGACTCTAGCCTGCTAACTAGGCGCTTTTTGACATCGCAAAGGCCCGCCGTACGTGCGGGGTCCTCACGGGCTCCGCCGTTCGCGCGCGGTTTTTTACTGTCGGCGTACAAACATTTCTTCTTAGAGGGACAGGCGGCTTCTAGCCGCACGAGATTGAGCAATAACAGGTCTGTGATGCCCTTAGATGTTCTGGGCCGCACGCGCGCTACACTGAAGGAATCAGCGTGTCTTCCCTGGCCGAGCGGCCCGGGTAACCCGCTGAACCTCCTTCGTGCTAGGGATTGGGGCTTGCAATTGTTCCCCATGAACGAGGAATTCCCAGTAAGCGCGAGTCATAAGCTCGCGTTGATTACGTCCCTGCCCTTTGTACACACCGCCCGTCGCTACTACCGATTGAATGATTTAGTGAGGTCTTCGGATCGACACGCGATGGCGCTTCGGTGTCGTCGATGTGTAAGAAAAGATGACCAAACTTGATCATTTAGAGGAAGTAAAAGTCGTAACAAGGTTTCCGTAGGTGAACCTGCGGAAGGATCATTACAGTGATCGATTGCCGTCATCTGACGCGCGATTAAGAACACGTCTGTAATTATTCTCTCGAATAATTCGAACTATCTTTTATTTTATTAAGAGACACAAGGGAACGACAACTTTGACGATCCTCGACGAACGACAGCAGCTCGTATCGCTCGTTGGTGCGTGCAAGACGAAAACGGAAAAAAGAATTTGTATCGGGTACCTAGATTTATGTTTCTACGCTAGCTAGCTAGCTAGCTCGCTCGCTCACTCGCCCACTCACTATCTATCTGGAAAGTGAGTGAGTGAGTGAGTGAGTGAGCGAGTCAGCCAGAGTACGAAAAATCTAAGGGATAAAAAATCCTCGTGGATTTTCCTTCCCGACGGTATTTAAACGATATGCGCCCGTACGATCTTTAAGTTTTCACATTTAACGCACACGCACGCACACGTGATCTGTCTGTAACGTCGTTGTGGTTGTCGTGGTCGTTTCTGTGTGATGTGTATGATATGGACCATTAACCATATCTTCATCATAATCGATTCCGTTATGATTTTTAAACATTCGTTGCGGTTTTTGTCGTCGACGCTGTCGACTGACGACGACGACGACGACGACCGTTACCGTGACGAGAGAAACGTAATATAAAACACCGTTCGTTTGTCGACGACGACGACGACAACGATGTCGACGGTGGATAATATTTCAACGTTTCGTTTAAAAAATTTCGGAATCTTGCCATTTACATTTCTTAAAATGAACGTCACCGATACGGAGAAGTATTTTATTTCTCGCATCACAAACGAGTCGGACCATTACTGCCACGCCGCAATGACGAGGTTCGCCTTGGTCGTCGTCATCGTCGTGGCGATAGTTTCCTTCTCGTTAAATGAATCGATAAAAAAGATTACCCTAAACGGTGGATCACTTGGCTCGTGGGTCGATGAAGAACGCAGCTAATTGCGCGTCAACTTGTGAACTGCAGGACACATGAACATCGACACTTCGAACGCACATTGCGGTCCTGGGATTCCATTCCCGGACCACTCCTGGCTGAGGGTCGTACCTTATTTAAAGACTGCTCGGTTTTGTCCGAAAATGACGACGACGACGACGACGATGTACCATCTGTCTGTCGCGTTGATTCGGATAATGACGACGGAGCGTGTTGGACGTCGTGACGCGAGCGCCTGTTGCCGTCGATTCGCCTTCGCGAACGCGTGGCAGGTGCGCGCGACGTCTTAAATCGTAAGGACGATCTTAATTCGCCGTTTTCATGCGAATTAAGCGAAAGTGTGCCGTGCGTGTCGCATCGCATCGTTTTCGGTCGTCGTGTCCGATAATATATATTCTTTAATTAAAGGATATGCGACGTCTGATCGTTTGTTATACGATGTCGAGGCTACTACTTATATACACGCGGCGGGCGCAGCTTTATTTACCATTATTATATTTATATATATATATATATATCTATCGACCTCAGAGCAGGTGAGACTACCCGCCGAATTTAAGCATATTACTAAGCGGAGGAAAAGAAACTAACCAGGATTCCCCTAGTAGCTGCGAGCGAACAGGGAAGAGCCCAGCACCGAATCCCGCGGCCGACACCGGGTGCCGGGAAATGTGGTGTTCGGGAGGGTCCATCATCTCGAAGTTACGCGATGCGTCCAAGTCCTTCTTGAACGGGGCCACAGCCCACAGAGGGTGCCAGGCCCGTAGTGACCATCGCTGACGGCGGGAGGATCTCTCCTTAGAGTCGGGTTGCTTGAGAGTGCAGCCCTAAGTGGGTGGTAAACTCCATCTAAGGCTAAATATGACCACGAGACCGATAGCGAACAAGTACCGTGAGGGAAAGTTGAAAAGCACTTTGAAGAGAGAGTTCAAGAGTACGTGAAACCGTTTAGGGGTAAACCTGAGAAACCCGAAAGGTCGAAGGGAGAAATTCATTCGCGGCTCGTCGTCGGCGGCCGACGATCGCGTGACGGGAGAGACGTTTTCGGACGTGTCTCTCGCACCTTTCGTCGTTCGTCGATCCGGCGACGAACGCGTGCACTTTTCTCCTGGTAGGACGTCGCGATCCGTTGGGCGTCGATCTAAGGCTCGGGGTGGAGCCCGTAAATACGGTTTCGGCCGCGCATATTTACGGACCCTCGTGTCGTCTCAACCCGATCGACTCGCTCGACGGTATACGAAAGGTTTAGGGTCGCTACCCCTTTTACGAGAGAGGAGCGTTCGACTCGGGGCAAGCGCGCCAGATGTAGTCGGCCATCGGACCTGGTGCCGGTTCCGACCTCTGGTGACTGTTGGCCTCGAAGTTCTCGAACAGACCTAGTCATCTGACCGTAGACCGATCTGCGACGCTATAGCTTTGGGTACTTTCAGGACCCGTCTTGAAACACGGACCAAGGAGTCTAGCATGTGCGCGAGTCATTGGGAATCACTAAACCTAAAGGCGCAATGAAAGTGAAAGTTCGTCTCGCACGAATCTAGGGAAGATGGGCGATCAACCCTTAAAAGTTGTCGCTTCGCATTCCCGGGGCGTCTCGTTCTCATCGCGAGAAGAGGCGCACCAAGAGCGTACACGCTGGGACCCGAAAGATGGTGAACTATGCCTGGTCAGGACGAAGTCAGGGGAAACCCTGATGGAGGTCCGTAGCGATTCTGACGTGCAAATCGATCGTCGGAACTGGGTATAGGGGCGAAAGACTAATCGAACCATCTAGTAGCTGGTTCCCTCCGAAGTTTCCCTCAGGATAGCTGGCGCTCGTCGAGCACGAGTCTCATCCGGTAAAGCGAATGA
>JARFXV010002775.1:0-5000 GCA_031761425.1 Cosmopolites sordidus | reverse complement strand
TCGAAAGGATTGCCGCCGAAGCTTCGCGTTTGGCCCACTATAACAAGAGATCGACAATAACAAGTAGAGAAATTCAAACGGCGGTCAGATTACTTTTACCTGGAGAATTAGCCAAACACGCCGTTAGTGAAGGTACCAAAGCCGTCACCAAATACACCAGTTCCAAGTAAATACGTGAAAATTATTTCGAATGAAAGAAACAAAAACGGCTCTTTTCAGAGCCACAAATGAACGTAAAAAAAAAAAAATATATATATATAGATCTGTAACCGACTCCGAGAAAATAATAAATCTAACATGACTTAAAGAGGTCATCGTTTCTCAATCATTTTCAGTGTCGCGACCCTCTATAATACCCAAAAGTTAAAAAAAAAAAAAAAAAAAAAAACCGTCGCTACCTCCATTATGTGTTCGACCGCCATATTTTTCGATCACATTGAGACCCCTCTATTGCTGAATGCAATCCCCCTACCTACATTTTCTTTTAAGGAGGCTTGGTCCGACCTTAGGGTACAAACGTTCGCCTTCGCCATATTAGAGAAAATGGTGAAATTTACTTCTACCCTTTATAATAAGTATTACTAACGAGAGAAACACTGGCGCAATAGTTATTTCGAGCGAGAAAAAACATGTATTAAGGTAAAAGACTGACGTGATAATTATTTGGAATGAAAAAAAAAAAAATACTCCAAGCTTAAATGTTTCGCCATTGGTTTACGCATCGTTTGGTATAACGAATCGAAACAACGGGCATTCATGCACGATGTATTTTCCCTTTATTATTTGTACATACTCATTTTGTTGGTTCTGAAAAGAACCGGTTTTTTGCTATATATAAAATACGCATATATATATATATATATATATATATATATATATATATATATATATATATATATATATATATATATATATATGTACGGATTTATATAAAATATATTTTAGGCACGTTCGCCTCGAATACGCCTGGCCAGCTGGATGTCTTTGGGCATGATGGTGACACGTTTGGCATGAATGGCACACAGATTTGTATCTTCGAAAAGACCGACCAGATAGGCTTCGCTAGCTTCTTGTAAAGCCATGACTGCAGAACTCTGGAAGCGTAAATCCGTTTTGAAATCTTGTGCGATCTCACGTACCAAACGTTGGAAGGGTAATTTTCTGATCAACAGTTCGGTGCTCTTCTGGTAACGACGGATTTCTCGCAGGGCGACGGTACCTGGCCTGTAACGGTGAGGTTTCTTCACCCCGCCGGTTGCGGGGGCACTCTTTCTTGCCGCCTTGGTCGCCAATTGTTTTCTAGGAGCTTTGCCACCGGTCGATTTGCGTGCGGTTTGCTTCGTACGGGCCATCTCTTCTCGGACTATTACAATTACAGACGGACGTATAAGAACACAACGGTTAAATCACAGAGGTCGACAACGACACGCACCAGCCGAATGACAATTAAAAAAAGATCTCGAATTTGTTATACCCTCTCCTACGTTGCAGGCCATTGGCCCGGTAACGAACGATGGGCGGGGCCTCCCCGGAAACCCATATATAAGTTTAAGAAATTAAATGTGTTTCGTTGATTCGACGCGAAGACCGTTTGACTAACAAGTATTTGAGAAAAAAAAAAATGACCGGAAGAGGCAAAGGCGGAAAGGGTTTGGGAAAAGGAGGCGCCAAACGTCATCGTAAAGTGCTACGTGATAATATTCAAGGCATCACCAAACCCGCCATTCGAAGATTAGCCCGACGTGGTGGCGTCAAACGTATATCGGGTTTGATATACGAAGAAACCAGAGGTGTATTGAAAGTGTTCCTCGAGAACGTTATCAGGGATGCCGTAACATATACGGAACACGCCAAGAGGAAAACGGTCACCGCCATGGATGTGGTGTATGCCTTGAAACGTCAAGGACGTACTCTCTACGGTTTCGGCGGTTAAGTTGCAGATAAATTATTTGACGTTTTAAAATATCTAAAAAACGAAATCCAGACACAAAAAAAAAAAACGGTTCTTTTCAGGACCACAAAATAACATTCTAAATTATAAAAAAAAAATAGAGAGAGAACATTGTCGATAACGAAAGTGGAATTCACTTCGTTAATTGCCCGAGAGTCCATAAAACGACAATTAAAAAAAAAATATATAAATAACATAGACAGACATGGAGATTACGGACAACCAAGGTGGAATATCTCCCGTTAATCGGTGGAGAGTCGTTACAATAAACGTGCTTAAAATTAATTGAGGTGACATCGGTGAGAATACGACTGGACTTGGTTCACATACGTTTATTTTTACGTATTTAATCGAAATGATCGGATCGAATAATTCATGTAGCTACTGATAAGTACGGACGCCGTTTTCCGCCCAAGAATCGCCATCGAGAGAACTTTCTAGCCTAACTTCTCCAATCGTTGCGATTACGGATATGTCTTTCTTTTAAATGTTCGTTCGATCTCCAGTACGTTTGATAATTGATCCTATCTTATCCGCCAATAATAATCATATTGAAATGTATTATAACGGTACGATAGTTAGCAAGGTGGTGGCCAAGACGAAGGATAAGAACGAGACTAGATTCCCTTCGATGGGAGAGAAGATCGATGGCAGGTCGCCGAAAATAGTTTTTTTTTTCCAGTAAGGTTATCTATTGCTCTACGAATCCGTGTACTTAATCGACCGGTGATATATTGGAGGTATTGGCATCGACGGGCTATATCTTATTTATCCCATATTTATCCGAAATAATCGAAGCACATAAAATGTTTCTCTTGAAATGTCGAAATCGTAGGTTTGTCGTGGATCTTTTAATTTGATCTTGTCGACAGATCGACACGAACCGAACAGCTGCTGTATCCTGAAGGTAATGACAACGAGTCTGAATGAATTTTGTAATCTGGAATATGGCATTTTTTAACGAAAAATACAAAATTAAAAAAATGTTCCAACCTCGTTAAAGGTCTCGGCTAAGCCGGAAAACGGAGCAGTGTCTACGCGTAGACGTTCAGTCCTCCGTTCGCCCCTTCGGGTAAGATAGGCCATCTGTAGGTACAAAAAAATCATTTAGTAAAACGTAATTGTCGCGCGAGCATCGTTACGGTACCGCACTTCATCGTGAGACTAAAGATTTGTCTGTTATATTTTATCAATCTTTGACGACGACAACGAGAAATGGCAGATGCAGAAGTCGGCGGTCAAGCCACGTCTCCATCTAATCAGTTAGGAACGGGTAGCGGGTGGTTCAGGGGCTTCATCTGCACCTACAGCAGCAACAACGGCGGCATCGGCGACGATTTCATCGAAAAAAGAAAAAACTGCAAAAAGAAAAAATCCCAAAGCCAAAGCTACGCATCCACCCCACCGCCGAAATGGTAACCAACGCCATTAAGGGTCTGAAAGAAAGGGGAGGTTCGTCGTTGAGAGCGATCAAGAAGTATATCGCCGCCAACTATAAGGTCGATGCCGAGAAAGTATCGCCTTTCATTAAGAAATATTTAAAATCGGCGGTCGTATCAGGCACCTTGGTTCAGACTAAAGGAAAGGGGGCGTCCGGTTCGTTTAAATTGGCAGCAGCGGCGTCGTCTAGTTCGTCGGTTCAAACGAAACAATCGGCGGCAAGTGTTGTTTCATCATCCTCCGTTAGTGGTGGTGGTGGTCAAAGGAAAAGAAACACTACGGCAGCAACCAAAGCAGGCGGTAAAAAGAGTCCGGCGAAGAGAACGACGACGACGACGACGACGACGGCAGAAAAAAAAAAGACAGTCAAAAAGGCCACCGGGAAACCAAAGAAAGTTGCCGCCGCCGAGAAGAAGGTATCGGTGAAGAAGGCCGTCGAAAAGAAAATGGGAAAATCGGCTAGTTCGGGATCTTCGGCGATAACAGTTGGCGCCGCCGCCGCCACGGTGCCATCGAAGGCAAAATCACCGTCGAAAGCGAAGAAATCAAACAAAGCTGGCCCTACCAAGAAACCTAAGGCTCCCAAACCGAAAAGTGCCAAGTCTCCAGCCGCAACCGGAGGCAAAGCGAAGAAAGCAGCTTCCCCAAAAAAGAAGAAGTAAACGGTTCTCTCCTTTGTGGTTTCATCATAATCTCGATCAAGAGGTATGAAGAAATCGAATGTGCACAACACAGATTGTTGACTACAACGACCGTCTCGTATTAACCACCTCCATCATCATCATCATCATCATCCGGAGAAGACGTAGAAAACCTGCACGTTTACAAAAGCTTTACGGTTTTCAAAAATCGGTTCTTTTTAGAACCACAACATTTAATGTCACTGAAAAAAAATTAAGAATAAACATCCCTTAAGTCATGATACTGATATATATATATATATATATATATATTATATATATATATATATATATATATATATATATATATATATATATATATATATATATATATATATCTATATATAGATATATATATATATATATATATATATATATATATATATATATATATATATATATATATATATATATATATATCTATAATATATATATATATATATATATATATATATATATATATATATATATATATATATATATATCCGAAAGGTAATATTAAATCGATACTACTAACTATTTGAAAAGGTTACCACCGAACGATGCCCGCGAGGATTTTATGCCGATTTAAGTCCCTCCATTTGTAGCGGTTTTTTTTTTGCGTTTCTCAGGTGTTTTTTAACGTTTCCCAGTCACGTAATTCTCGATTCATATCGATAAAACGCTAAGGAGATCATGAGGTATTTTTTTTATTGATAATGCTATTGTCTTATGCCTGTCAGGCCATTTCATTTAACTTTAATTGATGTACATACTTAAAGTATATCTATAGATCATGCAACTGTATAAGGAATACGTATCGATAGTATTTTTTTTTTTCATTCCAAAGATGTTTTGTTGGTCCTGAAAAGGACCGATATTTCGAATCAGGTAAAGATCCATCGTGCAGGGATGCAGCAATCCGTTTTAATATTTTATTTCGTTTTACT
>JARFXV010002774.1:0-36826 GCA_031761425.1 Cosmopolites sordidus | reverse complement strand
CCCCTTGGGAAATTTTTCGAACAAATTGCAAAACTTTAAAAACTAGAATCGCTTCATTTTCGGATATTTGACGCTCCAAACCAGGCGCATCAATAATCGGGCACCCGTTTTGATTTATCTCTTTTAGTTTTCGAGATAGGATTGTTTGAAAATCGAAGAAAATCGAACATTTTGCAAAAATCGCATTCGCCGACCAGTTTCTGCGAATAACTAGAGAACCGTTCGAGATATCAAACTGCGCTTTGCGCCATTCGATTCCCCGTAATTTTCCCCATCTTGTGGCTTACTTTCATAGAAATGAAGTGACTTCCACTTTTCTGATATTTTCCTATGATACCCCCTTAGGAAATTTTTCGAACAAATTGCAAAACTTTAAAAAATAGAATCGCTTCATTTTCGGGTATTTGGCGCTCCAAACCACGCGCATCAATAATCTGGCACCCGTTTTGATTTATCTCTTTTAGTTTTGGAGATATGATTTTTTGAATTTCGAAGAAAATCGAACATTTAGTAAAAGTCGTATTCCCCGACAAGTTTTCTGCGAATATCTAGAAAACCGTTCGAGATATCAAACTGCGCTTTGCGCCATTCGATTCCCCGTAATTTTCTCCATCTTGTTTCTAACTTTCATAGAAATTAAGTGACTTCCACTTTTCTGATATTTTCCTTTGGTACCCCCTTAGGAAATTTTTCGAACAAATTGCAAAACTTTAAAAAAATAGAATCGCTTCATTTTCGGATATTTGACGCACCAAACCAGGCGCATCAATAATCTGGCTCCCGTTTTGAATTATCTCTTTAAGTTTTCGAGATATGATTTTTTGTAATTCGAAGAAAATCGAACATTTTGCAAAAATCGCATTCCCCGACCAGTTTTCTGCGAATATCTAGAAAACCGTTCGAGATATCAAACTGCGCTTTGCGCCATTCGATTCCCCGTAATTCTCTCCACCTTGTGGCTAACTTTCATAGAAATTAAGTGACTTTCACTTTTCGGATATTTGACGCTCCAAACCACGCGCATCAATAATCTGGCACCCGTTTTGAATTATCTCTTTTAGTTTTCGAGATATGATTTTTTGAAATTCGAACAAAATCGAACATTTTGCAAAAATCGTATTCCCCGACCAGTTTTCTTCGAATATCTAGAAAACCGTTCGAGATATCTAACTGCGCTTTGCGCCAATCGATTCCCCGTAATTTTCCCCATCTTGTGGCTAACTTTCATAAAAATTAAGTGACTTCCACTTTTCTGATATTTTCCTTTGGTACCCTCTTAGGAAATTTTTCGAACAAATTGCAAAACTTTAAAAATAGAATCGCTTCATTTTCGGATATTTGACGCTCCAAACCACGCGCATCAATAATCTGGCACCCGTTTTGAATTATCTCTTTTAGTTTTCGAGATATGATTTTTTGAAAATCGAAGAAAATCGAACATTTTGCAAAAATCGCATTCGCCGACCAGTTTCTGCGAATATCTAGAAAACCGTTCGAGATATCTAACTGCGCTTTGCGCCATTCGATTCCCCGTAATTTTCTCCATCCTGTGGCTTACCTTCGTAGAAATGAAGTGAGTTCCACTTTTCTGATATTTTCCTATGATACCCTCTTAGGAAATTTTTCGAACAAATTGCAAAACTTTAAAAAATAGAATCGCTTCATTTTCGGATATTTGACGCTCCAAACCACGCGCATCAATAATCTGGCACCCCGTTTTGAATTATCTCTTTTAGTTTTCGAGATATGGTTTTTTTGAAAATCGAAGAAAATCGAACATTTTGCAAAAATCGTATTCCAAGACCAGTTTTCTGCGAATATCTAGAAAACCGTTCGAGATATCGAACTGCGCTTTGCGCCATTCGATTCCCCGTAATTTTCTCCATCTTGTGGCTAACTTTCATAGAAATTAAGTGACTTCCACTTTACTGATATTTTCCTTTGGTACCCCCTTAGGAAATTTTTCGAACAAATTGCAAAACTTTAAAAAATAGAATCGCTTCATTTTCGGATATTTGACGCACCAAACCACGCGCATCAATAATCTGGCTCCCGTTTTGAATTATCTCTTTTAGTTTTGGAGATATGATTTTTTGAAATTCGAAGAAAATCGAATATTTTGCAAAAATCGTATTCCCCGACCAGTTTTGTGCGAATATCTAGAAAACCGTTCGAGATAACAAACTGCGCTTTGCGCTATTCGATTCCCCGTAATTTTCCCCATCTTGTGGCTTACTTTCATAGAAATTGAGTGGCTTACATTTTTCTGATATTTTCCTATGGTACCCCCTAAGGAAATTTTTCGAACAAATTGCAAAACTTTAAAAAATAAAATCGCTTCATTTTCGGATATTTGACGCTCCAAACCACGCGCATCAATAATCTGGCACCCGTTTTGATTTATCTCTTTTAGTTTTGGAGATATGATTTTTTGAATTTCGAAGAAAATCGAACATTTAGTAAAAGTCGTATTCCCCGACAAGTTTTCTGCGAATATCTAGAAAACCGTTCGAGATATCAAACTGCGCTTTGCGCCATTCGATTCCCCGTAATTTTCTCCATCTTGTTTTCTAACTTTCATAGAAATTAAGTGACTTCCACTTTTCTGATATTTTCCTTTGGTACCCCCTTAGGAAATTTTTCGAACAAATTGCAAAACTTTAAAAAAATAGAATCGCTTCATTTTCGGATATTTGACGCACCAAACCAGGCGCATCAATAATCTGGCTCCCGTTTTGAATTATCTCTTTAAGTTTTCGAGATATGATTTTTTGTAATTCGAAGAAAATCGAACATTTTGCAAAAATCGCATTCCCCGACCAGTTTTCTGCGAATATCTAGAAAACCGTTCGAGATATCAAACTGCGCTTTGCGCCATTCGATTCCCCGTAATTCTCTCCACCTTGTGGCTAACTTTCATAGAAATTAAGTGACTTTCACTTTTCGGATATTTGACGCTCCAAACCACGCGCATCAATAATCTGGCACCCGTTTTGAATTATCTCTTTTAGTTTTCGAGATATGATTTTTTGAAATTCGAACAAAATCGAACATTTTGCAAAAATCGTATTCCCCGACCAGTTTTCTTCGAATATCTAGAAAACCGTTCGAGATATCTAACTGCGCTTTGCGCCAATCGATTCCCCGTAATTTTCCCCATCTTGTGGCTAACTTTCATAAAAATTAAGTGACTTCCACTTTTCTGATATTTTCCTTTGGTACCCTCTTAGGAAATTTTTCGAACAAATTGCAAAACTTTAAAAAATAGAATCGCTTCATTTTCGGATATTTGACGCTCCAAACCACGCGCATCAATAATCTGGCACCCGTTTTGAATTATCTCTTTTAGTTTTCGAGATATGATTTTTTGAAAATCGAAGAAAATCGAACAATTTGCAAAAATCGCATTCGCCGACCAGTTTCTGCGAATATCTAGAAAACCGTTCGAGATATCTAACTGCGCTTTGCGCCATTCGATTCCCCGTAATTTTCTCCATCCTGTGGCTTACCTTCGTAGAAATGAAGTGAGTTCCACTTTTCTGATATTTTCCTATGATACCCTCTTAGGAAATTTTTCGAACAAATTGCAAAACTTTAAAAAATAGAATCGCTTCATTTTCGGATATTTGACGCTCCAAACCACGCGCATCAATAATCTGGCACCCGTTTTGAATTATCTCTTTTAGTTTTCGAGATATGGTTTTTTTTGAAAATCGAAGAAAATCGAACATTTTGCAAAAATCGTATTCCAAGACCAGTTTTCTGCGAATATCTAGAAAACCGTTCGAGATATCGAACTGCGCTTTGCGCCATTCGATTCCCCGTAATTTTCTCCATCTTGTGGCTAACTTTCATAGAAATTAAGTGACTTCCACTTTACTGATATTTTCCTTTGGTACCCCCTTAGGAAATTTTTCGAACAAATTGCAAAACTTTAAAAAATAGAATCGCTTCATTTTCGGATATTTGACGCACCAAACCACGCGCATCAATAATCTGGCACCCGTTTTGATTTATCTCTTTTAGTTTTGGAGATATGATTTTTTGAAATTCGAAGAAAATCGAACATTTTGCAAAAATCGTATTCCAAGACCAGTTTTCTGCGAATATCTAGAAAACCGTTCGAGATATCTAACTGCGCTTTGCGCCATTCGATTCCCCGTAATTTTCTCCGTCCTGTGGCTTACCTTCGTAGAAATGAAGTGACTTCCACTTTTCTGATATTTTCCTATGATACCCTCTTAGGAAATTTTTCGAACAAATTGCAAAACTTTAAAATATAGAATCGCTTCATTTTCGGATATTTGACGCTCCAAACCACGCGCATCAATAATCTGGCTCCCGTTTTGAATTATCTCTTTTAGTTTTCGAGATATGATTTTTTGAAAATCGAAGAAAATCTAACATTTTGCAAAAATCGCATTCTCCGATCAATTTTCTGCGAATATCTAGAAAACCGTTCGAGATATCAAACTGCGCTTTGCGCCATTCGATTCCCCGTAATTTTCCCCATCTTGTGGCTTACTTTCATAGAAATTGAGTGGCTTTCATTTTTCTGATATTTTCCTATGGTACCCCCTTAGGAAATTTTTCGAACAAATTGCAAAACTTTAAAAACTAGAATCGCTTCATTTTCGGATATGTGACGCTCCAAACCACGCGCATCAATAATCGGGCACCCGTTTTGATTTATCTCTTTTAGTTTTCGAGATAGGATTGTTTGAAAATCGAAGAAAATCGAACATTTTGCAAAAATCGCATTCGCCGACCAGTTTCTGCGAATATCTAGAGAACCGTTCGAGATATCAAACTGCGGTTTGCGCCATTCGATTACCCGTAATTTTCCACATCTTGTGGCTTACTTTCATAGAAATTGAGTGGCTTTCACTTTTCTGATATTTTCCTATGATACCCTCTTAGGAAATTTTTCGAACAAATTGCAAAACTTTAAAAAATAGAATCGCTTCATTTTCGGATATTTGACGCTCCAAACCACGCGCATCAATAATCTGGCACCCGTTTTGAATTATCTCTTTTAGTTTTCGAGATATGATTTTTTGAAAATCGAAGAAAATCTAACATTTTGCAAAAATCGCATTCTCCGATCAATTTTCTGCGAATATCTAGAAAACCGTTCGAGATATCAAACTGCGCTTTGCGCCATTCGATTCCCCGTAATTTTCCCCATCTTGTGGCTTACTTTCATAGAAATTGAGTGGCTTTCACTTTTTCTGATATTTTCGTATGGTACCCCTTTAGAAAATTTTTCGAACAAATTGCAAAACTTTAAAAATAGAATCGCTTCATTTTCGGATATTTGACGCTCCAAACCACGCGCATCAATAATCTGGCACAAGTTTTGATTTATCTCTTTTAGTTTTGGAGATATGATTTTTTGAAATTCGAAGAATATCGAACATTTTGCAAAAATCAAATTCCCCGACCAGTTTCTGCGAATATCTAGAAAACCGTTCGAGATATCAAACTGCGCTTTGCGAAAGTCGATTCCCCGTAATTTTCTCCATCTTGTGGCTAACTTTCATAGAAATTAAGTGACTTCCACTTTTCTGATATTTTCTTTTGGTACCCCCTTAGGAAATCTTTCGAACAAATTGCAAAACTTTAAAAAATAGAATCGCTTCATTTTCAGATATTTGACGCTCCAAACCTCGCGCATCAATAATCTGGCACCCATTTTGATTTATCTCTTTTAGTTTTGGAGATATGATTTTTTGAAATTCGAAGAAAATCGAACATTTTGCAAAAATCGTATTCCAGGACCAGTTTTCTGCGAATATCTATAAAACCGTTCGAGATATCAAACTGCGCTTTGCGCCAGTCGATTCCCCGTAATTTTCTCCATCTTGTGGCTAACTTTCATAGAAATTAAGTGACTTCCACTTTTCTGATATTTTCCTTTGGTACCCCCCTTAGGAAATTTTTCGCACAAATTGCAAAACTTTAAAAAACAGAATCGCTTCATTTTCGGATATTTGACGCTCCAAACCACGCGCATCAATAATCTGGCACCCGTTTTGATTTATCTCTTTAGTTTTGGAGATATGATTTTTTGAAATTCGAAGAAAATCGAACATTTTGCAAAAATCGTATTCCCCGACCAGTTTTCTGCGAATATCTAGAAAACCGTTCGAGATATCAAACTGCGCTTTGCGCCAGTCGATTCCCCGTAATTTTCTCCATCTTGTGGCTAACTTTCATAGAAATTAAGTGACTTTCACTTTTCTGATATTTTCCTATGGTACCCCCTTGGGAAATTTTTCGAACAAATTGCAAAACTTTAAAAACAAGAATCGCTTCATTTTCGGATATTTGACGCTCCAAACCAGGCGCATCAATAATCTGGCACCCGTTTTGATTTATCTCTTTTAGTTTGGAGATATGATTTTTTGAAATTCGAAGAAAATCGAACATTTTGCAAAAATCGTATTCCCCGACCAGTTTTCTGCGAATATCTAGAAAACCGTTCGAGATATCAAACTGCGCTTTGCGCCATTCGATTCCCCGTAATTTTCCCCATCTTGTGGCTTACTTTCATAGAAATTGAGTGGCTTTCACTTTTCTGATATTTTCGTATGATACCCTCTTAGGAAATTTTTCGAACAAATTGCAAAACTTTAAAAAATAGAATCGCTTCATTTTCGGATATTTGACGCTCCAAACCACGCGCATCAATAATCTGGCACCCGTTTTGAATTATCTCTTTTAGTTTTCGAGATATGATTTTTTGAAAATCGAAGAAAATCGAACATTTTGCAAAAATCGCATTCTCCGATCAATTTTCTGCGAATATCTAGAAAACCGTTCGAGATATCAAACTGCGCTTTGCGCCATTCGATTCCCCGTAATTTTCTCCGTCTTGTGGCTTACTTTCATAGAAATTGAGTGGCTTTCACTTTTCTGATATTTTCCTATGGTACCCCCCTTAGGAAATTTTTCGAACAAATTGCAAAACTTTAAAAAATAGAATCGCTTCATTTTCGGATATTTGACGCTCCAAACCACGCGCATCAATAATCTGGCACAAGTTTTGATTTATCTCTTTTAGTTTTGGAGATATGATTTTTTGAAATTCGAAGAAAATCGAACATTTTGTAAAAGTCGTATTCCCCGACCAGTTTTGTGCGAATATCTAGAAAACCGTTCGAGATATCAAACTGCGCTTTGCGCTATTCGATTCCCCGTAATTTTCCCCATCTTGTGGCTTACTTTCATAGAAATTGAGTGGCTTTCATTTTTCTGATATTTTCCTATGGTACCCCCTTAGGAAATTTTTCGAACAAATTGCAAAACTTTAAAAAATAAAATCGCTTCATTTTCGGATATTTGACGCTCCAAACCACGCGCATCAATAATCTGGCACCCGTTTTGATTTATCTCTTTTAGTTTTGGAGATATGATTTTTTGAAATTCGAAGAAAATCGAACATTTTGCAAAAATCGTATTCCCCCGACCAGTTTTGTGCGAATATCTAGAAAACCGTTCGAGATATCAAACTGCGCTTTGCGTCATTCGATTCCCCGTAATTTTCTCCATCTTGTGGCTAACTTTCATAGAAATTAAGTGACTTTCACTTTTCTGATATTTTCCTATGGTACCCCCTTGGGAAATTTTTCGAACAAATTGCAAAACTTTAAAAACTAGAATCGCTTCATTTTCGGATATTTGACGCTCCAAACCACGCGCATCAATAATCGGGCACCCGTTTTGATTTATCTCTTTTAGTTTTCGAGATAGGATTGTTTGAAAATCGAAGAAAATCGAACATTTTGCAAAAATCGCATTCGCCGACCAGTTTCTGCGAATATCTAGAGAACCGTTCGAGATATCAAACTGCGGTTTGCGCCATTCGATTACCCGTAATTTTCCACATCATGTGGCTTACTTTCATAGAAATTGAGTGGCTTTCACTTTTCTGATATTTTCCTATGGAAATTTTTTAGGAAATTTTTCCAACAAATTGCAAAACTTTAAAAAATAGAATCGCTTCATTTTCGGATATTTGACGCTCCAAACCACCCGCATCAATAATCTGGCACCCGTTTTGATTTATCTCTTTTAGTTTTGGAGATTTGATTTTTTGAAATTCGAAGAAAATCGAACATTTTGTAAAAGTCGTATTCCCCGACAAGTTTTCTGCGAATATCTAGAAAACCGTTCGAGATATCAAACTGCGCTTTGCGCCATTCAATTCCCCGTAATTTTCTCCATCTTGTTTCTAACTTTCATAGAAATTAAGTGACTTCCACGTTTCTGATATTTTCCTTTGGTACCCCTTTAGGAAATTTTTCGAACAAATTGCAAAACTTTAAAAAAATAGAATCGCTTCATTTTCGGATATTTGACGCTCCAAACCAGGCGCATCAATAAACTGGCTCCCGTTTTGAATTATCTCTTTAAGTTTTCGAGATATGATTTTTTGAAATTCGAAGAAAATCGAACATTTTGCAAAAATCGCATTCCCCGACCAGTTTTCTGCGAATATCTAGAAAACCGTTCGAGATATCAAACTGCGCTTTGCGCCATTCGATTCCCCGTAATTTTCTCCATCTTGTGGCTAACTTTCATAGAAATAAAGTGACTTTCACTTTTCTGATATTTTCCGTTGGTACCCCCTTACGAAATTTTTTGAACAAATTGCAAATCTTTAAAAAATAGAATCGCTTCATTTTCGGATATTTGACGCTCCAAACCACGCGCATCAATAATCTGGCTCCCGTTTTGAACTATCTCGTCTAGTTTTGGAGATATGATTTTTTGAAATTCGAACAAAATCGAACATTTTGCAAAAATCGTATTCCCCGACCAGTTTTCTTCGAATATCTAGAAAACTGTTCAAGATATCAAACTGCGCTTTGCGCCATTCGATTCCCCGTAATTTTCCCCATCTTGTGGCTTACTTTCATAGAAATGAAGTGACTTCCACTTTTCTGATATTTTCCTATGATACCCCCTTAGGAAATTTTTCGAACAAATTGCAAAACTTTAAAAAATAGAATCGCTTCATTTTCGGGTATTTGACGCTCCAAACCACGCGCATCAATAATCTGGCACCCGTTTTGATTTATCTCTTTTAGTTTTGGAGATATGATTTTTTGAAATTCGAAGAAAATCGAACATTTTGCAAAAATCGTATTCCAAGACCAGTTTTCTGCGAATATCTAGAAAACCGTTCGAGATATCAAACTGCGCTTTGCGCCATTCGATTCCCCGTAATTTTCCCCATCTTGTGGCTTACTTTCATAGAAATTGAGTGGCTTTCACTTTTCTGATATTTTCCTATGGTACCCCTTTAGAAAATTTTTCGAACAAATTGCAAAACTTTAAAAAATAGAATCGCTTCATTTTCGGATATTTGATGCTCCAAACCACGCGCATCAATAATCTGGCACAAGTTTTGATTTATCTCTTTTAGTTTTGGAGATATGATTTTTTGAAATTGGAAGAATATCGAACATTTTGCAAAAATCAAATTCCCCGACCAGTTTCTGCGAATATCTAGAAAACCGTTCGAGATATCAAACTGCGCTTTGCACCAGTCGATTCCCCGTAATTTTCTCCATCTTGTGGCTAACTTTCATAGAAATTAAGTTACTTCCACTTTTCTGATATTTTCCTTTGGTACCCCCTTAGGAAATATTTCGAACAAATTGCAAAACTTTAAAAAATAGAATCGCTTCATTTTCGGATATTTGACGCTCCAAACCACGCGCATCAATAATCTGGCACCCGTTTTGATTTATCTCTTTTAGTTTTGGAGATATGATTTTTTGAAATTCGAAGAAAATCGAACATTTTGCAGAAATCGTATTCCCCGACCAGTTTTCTGCGAATATCTAGAAAACCGTTCGAGATATCAAACTGCGCTTTGCGCCAGTCGATTCCCCGTAATTTTCTCCATCTTGTGGCTAACTTTCATAGAAATGAAGTGACTTCCACATTTCTGATATTTTCCTATGATACCCTCTTAGGAAATTTTTCGAACAAATTGCAAAACTTTAAAAAATAGAATCGCTTCATTTTCGGATATTTGACGCTCCAAACCACGCGCATCAATAATCTGGCACCCGTTTTGAATTATCTCTTTTAGTTTTCGAGATATGATTTTTTGAAAATCGAAGAAAATCGAACATTTTGCAAAAATCGCATTCTCCGATCAATTTTCTGCGAATATCTAGAAAACCGTTCGAGATATCAAACTGCGCTTTGCGCCATTCGATTCCCCGTAATTTTCTCCATCTTGTGGCTAACTTTCATAGAAATTAAGTGACTTCCACTTTTCTGATATTTTCCTATGATACCCCCTTAGGAAATTTTTCGAACAAATTGCAAAACTTTAAAAAATAGAATCGCTTCATTTTCGGGTATTTGACGCTCCAAACCACGCGCATCAATAATCTGGCACCCGTTTTGATTTATCTCTTTTAGTTTTGGAGATATGATTTTTTGAAATTCGAAGAAAATCGAACATTTTGCAAAAATCGTATTCCAAGACCAGTTTTCTGCGAATATCTAGAAAACCGTTCGAGATATCAAACTGCGCTTTGCGCCATTCGATTCCCCGTAAATTTCCCCATCTTGTGGTTTACTTTCATAGAAATTGAGTGGCTTTCACATTTCTGATATTTTCCTATGGTACACCTTTAGAAAATTTTTCGAACAAATTGCAAAACTTTAAAAAATAGAATCGCTTCATTTTCGGATATTTGATGCTCCAAACCACGCGCATCAATAATCTGGCACAAGTTTTGATTTATCACTTTTAGTTTTGGAGATATGATTTTTTGAAATTGGAAGAATATCGAACATTTTGCAAAAATCAAATTCCCCGACCAGTTTCTGCGAATATCTAGAAAACCGTTCGAGATATCAAACTGCGCTTTGCGCCATTCGATTCCCCGTAATTTTCCCCATCTTGTGGCTTACTTTCATAGAAATTGAGTGGCTTTCACTTTTCTGATATTTTCGTATGGTACCCCTTTAGAAAATTTTTCGAACAAATTGCAAAACTTTAAAAAATAGAATCGCTTCATTTTCGGATATTTGACGCTCCAAACCACGCGCATCAATAATCTGGCACAAGTTTTGATTTATCTCTTTTAGTTTTGGAGATATGATTTTTTGAAATTCGAAGAATATCGAACATTTTGCAAAAATCAAATTCCCCGACCAGTTTCTGCGAATATCTAGAAAACCGTTCGAGATATCAAACTGCGCTTTGCGAAAGTCGATTCCCCGTAATTTTCTCCATCTTGTGGCTAACTTTCATAGAAATTAAGTGACTTCCACTTTTCTGATATTTTCTTTTGGTACCCCCTTAGGAAATCTTTCGAACAAATTGCAAAACTTTAAAAAATAGAATCGCTTCATTTTCAGATATTTGACGCTCCAAACCTCGCGCATCAATAATCTGGCACCCATTTTGATTTATCTCTTTTAGTTTTGGAGATATGATTTTTTGAAATTCGAAGAAAATCGAACATTTTGCAAAAATCGTATTCCAGGACCAGTTTTCTGCGAATATCTATAAAACCGTTCGAGATATCAAACTGCGCTTTGCGCCAGTCGATTCCCCGTAATTTTCTCCATCTTGTGGCTAACTTTCATAGAAATTAAGTGACTTCCACTTTTCTGATATTTTCCTTTGGTACCCCCTTAGGAAATTTTTCGCACAAATTGCAAAACTTTAAAAAACAGAATCGCTTCATTTTCGGATATTTGACGCTCCAAACCACGCGCATCAATAATCTGGCACCCGTTTTGATTTATCTCTTTAGTTTTGGAGATATGATTTTTTGAAATTCGAAGAAAATCGAACATTTTGCAAAAATCGTATTCCCCGACCAGTTTTCTGCGAATATCTAGAAAACCGTTCGAGATATCAAACTGCGCTTTGCGCCAGTCGATTCCCCGTAATTTTCTCCATCTTGTGGCTAACTTTCATAGAAATTAAGTGACTTTCACTTTTCTGATATTTTCCTATGGTACCCCCCTTGGGAAATTTTTCGAACAAATTGCAAAACTTTAAAAACTAGAATCGCTTCATTTTCGGATATTTGACGCTCCAAACCAGGCGCATCAATAATCTGGCACCCGTTTTGATTTATCTCTTTTAGTTTTGGAGATATGATTTTTTGAAATTCGAAGAAAATCGAACATTTTGCAAAAATCGTATTCCCCGACCAGTTTTCTGCGAATATCTAGAAAACCGTTCGAGATATCAAACTGCGCTTTGCGCCATTCGATTCCCCGTAATTTTCCCCATCTTGTGGCTTACTTTCATAGAAATTGAGTGGCTTTCACTTTTCTGATATTTTCCTATGGTACCCCTTAAGAAAATTTTTCGAACAAATTGCAAAACTTTAAAAAATAGAATCGCTTCATTTTCGGATATTTGACGCTCCAAACCACGCGCATCAATAATCTGGCACAAGTTTTGATTTATCTCTTTTAGTTTTGGAGATATGATTTTTTGAAATTCGAAGAATATCGAACATTTTGCAAAAATCAAATTCCCCGACCAGTTTCTGCGAATATCTAGAAAACCGTTCGAGATATCAAACTGCGCTTTGCACCAGTCGATTCCCCGTAATTTTCTCCATCTTGTGGCTAACTTTCATAGAAATTAAGTGACTTCCACTTTTCTGATATTTTCCTTTGGTACCCCCTTAGGAAATTTTTCGAACAAATTGCAAAACTTTAAAAAATAGAATCGCTTCATTTTCGGATATTTGACGCTCCAAACCACGCGCATCAATAACCTGGCACCCGTTTTGAATTATCTCTTTTAGTTTTCGAGATATGATTTTTTGAAAATCGAAGAAAATCGAACATTTTGCAAAAATCGCATTCTCCGATCAATTTTCTGCGAATATCTAGAAAACCGTTCGAGATATCAAACTGCGCTTTGCGCCAGTCGATTCCCCGTAATTTGCTCCATCTTGTGGCTAACTTTCATAGAAATTAAGTGACATCCACTTTTCTGATATTTTCCTTTGGTACCCCCTTAGGAAATTTTTCGAACAAATTGCCAAACTTTAAAAAATAGAATCGCTTCATTTTCGGATATTTGACGCTCCAAACCACGCGCATCAATAATCTGGCACCCGTTTTGATTTATCTCTTTTAGTTTTGGAGATATGATTTTTTGAATTTCGAAGAAAATCGAACATTTTGCAAAAATCAAATTCCCCGACCAGTTTCTGCGAATATCTAGAAAACCGTTCGAGATATCAAACTGCGCTTTGCGCCAGTCGATTCCCCGTAATTTTCTCCATCTGGTGGCTAACTTTCATAGAAATGAAGTGACTTCCACTTTTCTGATATTTTCGTATGATACCCTCTTAGGAAATTTTTCGAACAAATTGCAAAACTTTAAAAAATAGAATCGCTTCATTTTCGGATATTTGACGCTCCAAACCACGCGCATCAATAATCTGGCACCCGTTTTGAATTATCTCTTTTAGTTTTCGAGATATGATTTTTTGAAAATCGAAGAAAATCGAACATTTTGCAAAAATCGCATTCTCCGATCAATTTTCTGCGAATATCTAGAAAACCGTTCGAGATATCAAACTGCGCTTTGCGCCATTCGATTCCCCGTAATTTTCTCCGTCTTGTGGCTTACTTTCATAGAAATTGAGTGGCTTTCACTTTTCTGATATTTTCCTATGGTACCCCCTTAGGAAATTTTTCGAACAAATTGCAAAACTTTAAAAAATAGAATCGCTTCATTTTCGGATATTTGACGCTCCAAACCACGCGCATCAATAATCTGGCACAAGTTTTGATTTATCTCTTTTAGTTTTGGAGATATGATTTTTTGAAATTCGAAGAAAATCGAACATTTTGTAAAAGTCGTATTCCCCGACCAGTTTTGTGCGAATATCTAGAAAACCGTTCGAGATATCAAACTGCGCTTTGCGCTATTCGATTCCCCGTAATTTTCCCCATCTTGTGGCTTACTTTCATAGAAATTGAGTGGCTTTCATTTTTCTGATATTTTCCTATGGTACCCCCTTAGGAAATTTTTCGAACAAATTGCAAAACTTTAAAAAATAAAATCGCTTCATTTTCGGATATTTGACGCTCCAAACCACGCGCATCAATAATCTGGCACCCGTTTTGATTTATCTCTTTTAGTTTTGGAGATATGATTTTTTGAAATTCGAAGAAAATCGAACATTTTGCAAAAATCGTATTCCCCCGACCAGTTTTGTGCGAATATCTAGAAAACCGTTCGAGATATCAAACTGCGCTTTGCGTCATTCGATTCCCCGTAATTTTCTCCATCTTGTGGCTAACTTTCATAGAAATTAAGTGACTTTCACTTTTCTGATATTTTCCTATGGTACCCCCTTGGGAAATTTTTCGAACAAATTGCAAAACTTTAAAAACTAGAATCGCTTCATTTTCGGATATTTGACGCTCCAAACCACGCGCATCAATAATCGGGCACCCGTTTTGATTTATCTCTTTTAGTTTTCGAGATAGGATTGTTTGAAAATCGAAGAAAATCGAACATTTTGCAAAAATCGCATTCGCCGACCAGTTTCTGCGAATATCTAGAGAACCGTTCGAGATATCAAACTGCGGTTTGCGCCATTCGATTACCCGTAATTTTCCACATCATGTGGCTTACTTTCATAGAAATTGAGTGGCTTTCACTTTTCTGATATTTTCCTATGGAAATTTTTTAGGAAATTTTTCCAACAAATTGCAAAACTTTAAAAAATAGAATCGCTTCATTTTCGGATATTTGACGCTCCAAACCACCCGCATCAATAATCTGGCACCCGTTTTGATTTATCTCTTTTAGTTTTGGAGATTTGATTTTTTGAAATTCGAAGAAAATCGAACATTTTGTAAAAGTCGTATTCCCCGACAAGTTTTCTGCGAATATCTAGAAAACCGTTCGAGATATCAAACTGCGCTTTGCGCCATTCAATTCCCCGTAATTTTCTCCATCTTGTTTCTAACTTTCATAGAAATTAAGTGACTTCCACGTTTCTGATATTTTCCTTTGGTACCCCTTTAGGAAATTTTTCGAACAAATTGCAAAACTTTAAAAAAATAGAATCGCTTCATTTTCGGATATTTGACGCTCCAAACCAGGCGCATCAATAAACTGGCTCCCGTTTTGAATTATCTCTTTAAGTTTTCGAGATATGATTTTTTGAAATTCGAAGAAAATCGAACATTTTGCAAAAATCGCATTCCCCGACCAGTTTTCTGCGAATATCTAGAAAACCGTTCGAGATATCAAACTGCGCTTTGCGCCATTCGATTCCCCGTAATTTTCTCCATCTTGTGGCTAACTTTCATAGAAATTAAGTGACTTTCACTTTTCTGATATTTTCCGTTGGTACCCCCTTACGAAATTTTTTGAACAAATTGCAAATCTTTAAAAAATAGAATCGCTTCATTTTCGGATATTTGACGCTCCAAACCACGCGCATCAATAATCTGGCTCCCGTTTTGAACTATCTCGTCTAGTTTTGGAGATATGATTTTTTGAAATTCGAACAAAATCGAACATTTTGCAAAAATCGTATTCCCCGACCAGTTTTCTTCGAATATCTAGAAAACTGTTCAAGATATCAAACTGCGCTTTGCGCCATTCGATTCCCCGTAATTTTCCCCATCTTGTGGCTTACTTTCATAGAAATGAAGTGACTTCCACTTTTCTGATATTTTCCTATGATACCCCCTTAGGAAATTTTTCGAACAAATTGCAAAACTTTAAAAAATAGAATCGCTTCATTTTCGGGTATTTGACGCTCCAAACCACGCGCATCAATAATCTGGCACCCGTTTTGATTTATCTCTTTTAGTTTTGGAGATATGATTTTTTGAAATTCGAAGAAAATCGAACATTTTGCAAAAATCGTATTCCAAGACCAGTTTTCTGCGAATATCTAGAAAACCGTTCGAGATATCAAACTGCGCTTTGCGCCATTCGATTCCCCGTAATTTTCCCCATCTTGTGGCTTACTTTCATAGAAATTGAGTGGCTTTCACTTTTCTGATATTTTCCTATGGTACCCCTTTAGAAAATTTTTCGAACAAATTGCAAAACTTTAAAAAATAGAATCGCTTCATTTTCGGATATTTGATGCTCCAAACCACGCGCATCAATAATCTGGCACAAGTTTTGATTTATCTCTTTTAGTTTTGGAGATATGATTTTTTGAAATTGGAAGAATATCGAACATTTTGCAAAAATCAAATTCCCCGACCAGTTTCTGCGAATATCTAGAAAACCGTTCGAGATATCAAACTGCGCTTTGCACCAGTCGATTCCCCGTAATTTTCTCCATCTTGTGGCTAACTTTCATAGAAATTAAGTTACTTCCACTTTTCTGATATTTTCCTTTGGTACCCCCTTAGGAAATATTTCGAACAAATTGCAAAACTTTAAAAAATAGAATCGCTTCATTTTCGGATATTTGACGCTCCAAACCACGCGCATCAATAATCTGGCACCCGTTTTGATTTATCTCTTTTAGTTTTGGAGATATGATTTTTTGAAATTCGAAGAAAATCGAACATTTTGCAGAAATCGTATTCCCCGACCAGTTTTCTGCGAATATCTAGAAAACCGTTCGAGATATCAAACTGCGCTTTGCGCCAGTCGATTCCCCGTAATTTTCTCCATCTTGTGGCTAACTTTCATAGAAATGAAGTGACTTCCACATTTCTGATATTTTCCTATGATACCCTCTTAGGAAATTTTTCGAACAAATTGCAAAACTTTAAAAAATAGAATCGCTTCATTTTCGGATATTTGACGCTCCAAACCACGCGCATCAATAATCTGGCACCCGTTTTGAATTATCTCTTTTAGTTTTCGAGATATGATTTTTTGAAAATCGAAGAAAATCGAACATTTTGCAAAAATCGCATTCTCCGATCAATTTTCTGCGAATATCTAGAAAACCGTTCGAGATATCAAACTGCGCTTTGCGCCATTCGATTCCCCGTAATTTTCTCCATCTTGTGGCTAACTTTCATAGAAATTAAGTGACTTCCACTTTTCTGATATTTTCCTATGATACCCCCTTAGGAAATTTTTCGAACAAATTGCAAAACTTTAAAAAATAGAATCGCTTCATTTTCGGGTATTTGACGCTCCAAACCACGCGCATCAATAATCTGGCACCCGTTTTGATTTATCTCTTTTAGTTTTGGAGATATGATTTTTTGAAATTCGAAGAAAATCGAACATTTTGCAAAAATCGTATTCCAAGACCAGTTTTCTGCGAATATCTAGAAAACCGTTCGAGATATCAAACTGCGCTTTGCGCCAGTCGATTCCCCGTAATTTTCTCCATCTTGTGGCTAACTTTCATAGAAATGAAGTGACTTCCACTTTTCTGATATTTTCCTATGATACCCTCTTAGGAAATTTTTCGAACAAATTGCAAAACTTTAAAAAATAGAATCGCTTCATTTTCGGATATTTGACGCTCCAAACCACGCGCATCAATAATCTGGCACCCGTTTTGAATTATCTCTTTTAGTTTTCGAGATATGATTTTTTGAAAATCGAAGAAAATCGAACATTTTGCAAAAATCGCATTCGCCGACCAGTTTCTGCGAATATCTAGAAAACCGTTCGAGATATCTAACTGCGCTTTGCGCCATTCGATTCCCCGTAATTTTCTCCATCCTGTGGCTTACCTTCGTAGAAATGAAGTGAGTTCCACTTTTCTGATATTTTCCTATGATACCCTCTTAGGAAATTTTTCGAACAAATTGCAAAACTTTAAAAAATAGAATCGCTTCATTTTCGGATATTTGACGCTCCAAACCACGCGCATCAATAATCTGGCACCCGTTTTGAATTATCTCTTTTAGTTTTCGAGATATGGTTTTTTTGAAAATCGAAGAAAATCGAACATTTTGCAAAAATCGTATTCCAAGACCAGTTTTCTGCGAATATCTAGAAAACCGTTCGAGATATCGAACTGCGCTTTGCGCCATTCGATTCCCCGTAATTTTCTCCATCTTGTGGCTAACTTTCATAGAAATTAAGTGACTTCCACTTTACTGATATTTTCCTTTGGTACCCCCTTAGGAAATTTTTCGAACAAATTGCAAAACTTTAAAAAATAGAATCGCTTCATTTTCGGATATTTGACGCACCAAACCACGCGCATCAATAATCTGGCACCCGTTTTGATTTATCTCTTTTAGTTTTGGAGATATGATTTTTTGAAATTCGAAGAAAATCGAACATTTTGCAAAAATCGTATTCCAAGACCAGTTTTCTGCGAATATCTAGAAAACCGTTCGAGATATCTAACTGCGCTTTGCGCCATTCGATTCCCCGTAATTTTCTCCGTCCTGTGGCTTACCTTCGTAGAAATGAAGTGACTTCCACTTTTCTGATATTTTCCTATGATACCCTCTTAGGAAATTTTTCGAACAAATTGCAAAACTTTAAAATATAGAATCGCTTCATTTTCGGATATTTGACGCTCCAAACCACGCGCATCAATAATCTGGCTCCCGTTTTGAATTATCTCTTTTAGTTTTGGAGATAGGATTGTTTGAAAATCGAAGAAAATCGAACATTTTGCAAAAATCGTATTCCCCGACCAGTTTTCTGCGAATATCTAGAAAACCGTTCGAGATATCAAACTGCGCTTTGCGCTATTCGATTCCCCGTAATTTTCCCCATCTTGTGGCTTACTTTCATAGAAATTGAGTGGCTTTCATTTTTCTGATATTTTCCTATGGTACCCCCTTAGGAAATTTTTCGAACAAATTGCAAAACTTTAAAAACTAGAATCGCTTCATTTTCGGATATGTGACGCTCCAAACCACGCGCATCAATAATCGGGCACCCGTTTTGATTTATCTCTTTTAGTTTTCGAGATAGGATTGTTTGAAAATCGAAGAAAATCGAACATTTTGCAAAAATCGCATTCGCCGACCAGTTTCTGCGAATATCTAGAGAACCGTTCGAGATATCAAACTGCGGTTTGCGCCATTCGATTACCCGTAATTTTCCACATCTTGTGGCTTACTTTCATAGAAATTGAGTGGCTTTCACTTTTCTGATATTTTCCTATGATACCCTCTTAGGAAATTTTTCGAACAAATTGCAAAACTTTAAAAAATAGAATCGCTTCATTTTCGGATATTTGACGCTCCAAACCACGAGCATCAATAATCTGGCACCCGTTTTGAATTATCTCTTTTAGTTTTCGAGATATGATTTTTTGAAAATCGAAGAAAATCGAACATTTTGCAAAAATCGCATTCTCCGATCAATTTTCTGCGAATATCTAGAAAACCGTTCGAGATATCAAACTGCGCTTTGCGCCATTCGATTCCCCGTAATTTTCCCCATCTTGTGGCTTACTTTCATAGAAATTGAGTGGCTTTCACTTTTCTGATATTTTCGTATGGTACCCCTTTAGAAAATTTTTCGAACAAATTGCAAAACTTTAAAAAATAGAATCGCTTCATTTTCGGATATTTGACGCTCCAAACCACGCGCATCAATAATCTGGCACAAGTTTTGATTTATCTCTTTTAGTTTTGGAGATATGATTTTTTGAAATTCGAAGAATATCGAACATTTTGCAAAAATCAAATTCCCCGACCAGTTTCTGCGAATATCTAGAAAACCGTTCGAGATATCAAACTGCGCTTTGCGAAAGTCGATTCCCCGTAATTTTCTCCATCTTGTGGCTAACTTTCATAGAAATTAAGTGACTTCCACTTTTCTGATATTTTCTTTTGGTACCCCCTTAGGAAATCTTTCGAACAAATTGCAAAACTTTAAAAAATAGAATCGCTTCATTTTCAGATATTTGACGCTCCAAACCTCGCGCATCAATAATCTGGCATCCATTTTGATTTATCTCTTTTAGTTTTGGAGATATGATTTTTTGAAATTCGAAGAAAATCGAACATTTTGCAAAAATCGTATTCCAGGACCAGTTTTCTGCGAATATCTATAAAACCGTTCGAGATATCAAACTGCGCTTTGCGCCAGTCGATTCCCCGTAATTTTCTCCATCTTGTGGCTAACTTTCATAGAAATTAAGTGACTTCCACTTTTCTGATATTTTCCTTTGGTACCCCCTTAGGAAATTTTTCGCACAAATTGCAAAACTTTAAAAAACAGAATCGCTTCATTTTCGGATATTTGACGCTCCAAACCACGCGCATCAATAATCTGGCACCCGTTTTGATTTATCTCTTTAGTTTTGGAGATATGATTTTTTGAAATTCGAAGAAAATCGAACATTTTGCAAAAATCGTATTCCCCGACCAGTTTTCTGCGAATATCTAGAAAACCGTTCGAGATATCAAACTGCGCTTTGCGCCAGTCGATTCCCCGTAATTTTCTCCATCTTGTGGCTAACTTTCATAGAAATTAAGTGACTTTCACTTTTCTGATATTTTCCTATGGTACCCCCTTGGGAAATTTTTCGAACAAATTGCAAAACTTTAAAAACTAGAATCGCTTCATTTTCGGATATTTGACGCTCCAAACCAGGCGCATCAATAATCTGGCACCCGTTTTGATTTATCTCTTTTAGTTTTGGAGATATGATTTTTTGAAATTCGAAGAAAATCGAACATTTTGCAAAAATCGTATTCCCCGACCAGTTTTCTGCGAATATCTAGAAAACCGTTCGAGATATCAAACTGCGCTTTGCGCCATTCGATTCCCCGTAATTTTCCCCATCTTGTGGCTTACTTTCATAGAAATTGAGTGGCTTTCACTTTTCTGATATTTTCCTATGGTACCCCTTAAGAAAATTTTTCGAACAAATTGCAAAACTTTAAAAAATAGAATCGCTTCATTTTCGGATATTTGACGCTCCAAACCACGCGCATCAATAATCTGGCACAAGTTTTGATTTATCTCTTTTAGTTTTGGAGATATGATTTTTTGAAATTCGAAGAATATCGAACATTTTGCAAAAATCAAATTCCCCGACCAGTTTCTGCGAATATCTAGAAAACCGTTCGAGATATCAAACTGCGCTTTGCACCAGTCGATTCCCCGTAATTTTCTCCATCTTGTGGCTAACTTTCATAGAAATTAAGTGACTTCCACTTTTCTGATATTTTCCTTTGGTACCCCCTTAGGAAATTTTTCGAACAAATTGCAAAACTTTAAAAAATAGAATCGCTTCATTTTCGGATATTTGACGCTCCAAACCACGCGCATCAATAACCTGGCACCCGTTTTGAATTATCTCTTTTAGTTTTCGAGATATGATTTTTTGAAAATCGAAGAAAATCGAACATTTTGCAAAAATCGCATTCTCCGATCAATTTTCTGCGAATATCTAGAAAACCGTTCGAGATATCAAACTGCGCTTTGCGCCAGTCGATTCCCCGTAATTTGCTCCATCTTGTGGCTAACTTTCATAGAAATTAAGTGACATCCACTTTTCTGATATTTTCCTTTGGTACCCCCTTAGGAAATTTTTCGAACAAATTGCCAAACTTTAAAAAATAGAATCGCTTCATTTTCGGATATTTGACGCTCCAAACCACGCGCATCAATAATCTGGCACCCGTTTTGATTTATCTCTTTTAGTTTTGGAGATATGATTTTTTGAATTTCGAAGAAAATCGAACATTTTGCAAAAATCAAATTCCCCGACCAGTTTCTGCGAATATCTAGAAAACCGTTCGAGATATCAAACTGCGCTTTGCGCCAGTCGATTCCCCGTAATTTTCTCCATCTGGTGGCTAACTTTCATAGAAATGAAGTGACTTCCACTTTTCTGATATTTTCGTATGATACCCTCTTAGGAAATTTTTCGAACAAATTGCAAAACTTTAAAAAATAGAATCGCTTCATTTTCGGATATTTGACGCTCCAAACCACGCGCATCAATAATCTGGCACCCGTTTTGAATTATCTCTTTTAGTTTTCGAGATATGATTTTTTGAAAATCGAAGAAAATCGAACATTTTGCAAAAATCGCATTCTCCGATCAATTTTCTGCGAATATCTAGAAAACCGTTCGAGATATCAAACTGCGCTTTGCGCCATTCGATTCCCCGTAATTTTCTCCGTCTTGTGGCTTACTTTCATAGAAATTGAGTGGCTTTCACTTTTCTGATATTTTCCTATGGTACCCCCTTAGGAAATTTTTCGAACAAATTGCAAAACTTTAAAAAATAGAATCGCTTCATTTTCGGATATTTGACGCTCCAAACCACGCGCATCAATAATCTGGCACAAGTTTTGATTTATCTCTTTTAGTTTTGGAGATATGATTTTTTGAAATTCGAAGAAAATCGAACATTTTGTAAAAGTCGTATTCCCCGACCAGTTTTGTGCGAATATCTAGAAAACCGTTCGAGATATCAAACTGCGCTTTGCGCTATTCGATTCCCCGTAATTTTCCCCATCTTGTGGCTTACTTTCATAGAAATTGAGTGGCTTTCATTTTTCTGATATTTTCCTATGGTACCCCCTTAGGAAATTTTTCGAACAAATTGCAAAACTTTAAAAAATAAAATCGCTTCATTTTCGGATATTTGACGCTCCAAACCACGCGCATCAATAATCTGGCACCCGTTTTGATTTATCTCTTTTAGTTTTGGAGATATGATTTTTTGAAATTCGAAGAAAATCGAACATTTTGCAAAAATCGTATTCCCCCGACCAGTTTTGTGCGAATATCTAGAAAACCGTTCGAGATATCAAACTGCGCTTTGCGTCATTCGATTCCCCGTAATTTTCTCCATCTTGTGGCTAACTTTCATAGAAATTAAGTGACTTTCACTTTTCTGATATTTTCCTATGGTACCCCCTTGGGAAATTTTTCGAACAAATTGCAAAACTTTAAAAACTAGAATCGCTTCATTTTCGGATATTTGACGCTCCAAACCACGCGCATCAATAATCGGGCACCCGTTTTGATTTATCTCTTTTAGTTTTCGAGATAGGATTGTTTGAAAATCGAAGAAAATCGAACATTTTGCAAAAATCGCATTCGCCGACCAGTTTCTGCGAATATCTAGAGAACCGTTCGAGATATCAAACTGCGGTTTGCGCCATTCGATTACCCGTAATTTTCCACATCATGTGGCTTACTTTCATAGAAATTGAGTGGCTTTCACTTTTCTGATATTTTCCTATGGAAATTTTTTAGGAAATTTTTCCAACAAATTGCAAAACTTTAAAAAATAGAATCGCTTCATTTTCGGATATTTGACGCTCCAAACCACCCGCATCAATAATCTGGCACCCGTTTTGATTTATCTCTTTTAGTTTTGGAGATTTGATTTTTTGAAATTCGAAGAAAATCGAACATTTTGTAAAAGTCGTATTCCCCGACAAGTTTTCTGCGAATATCTAGAAAACCGTTCGAGATATCAAACTGCGCTTTGCGCCATTCAATTCCCCGTAATTTTCTCCATCTTGTTTCTAACTTTCATAGAAATTAAGTGACTTCCACGTTTCTGATATTTTCCTTTGGTACCCCTTTAGGAAATTTTTCGAACAAATTGCAAAACTTTAAAAAAATAGAATCGCTTCATTTTCGGATATTTGACGCTCCAAACCAGGCGCATCAATAAACTGGCTCCCGTTTTGAATTATCTCTTTAAGTTTTCGAGATATGATTTTTTGAAATTCGAAGAAAATCGAACATTTTGCAAAAATCGCATTCCCCGACCAGTTTTCTGCGAATATCTAGAAAACCGTTCGAGATATCAAACTGCGCTTTGCGCCATTCGATTCCCCGTAATTTTCTCCCATCTTGTGGCTAACTTTCATAGAAATTAAGTGACTTTCACTTTTCTGATATTTTCCGTTGGTACCCCCTTACGAAATTTTTTGAACAAATTGCAAATCTTTAAAAAATAGAATCGCTTCATTTTCGGATATTTGACGCTCCAAACCACGCGCATTAATAATCTGGCTCCCGTTTTGAACTATCTCGTCTAGTTTTGGAGATATGATTTTTTGAAATTCGAACAAAATCGAACATTTTGCAAAAATCGTATTCCCCGACCAGTTTTCTTCGAATATCTAGAAAACTGTTCAAGATATCAAACTGCGCTTTGCGCCATTCGATTCCCCGTAATTTTCCCCATCTTGTGGCTTACTTTCATAGAAATGAAGTGACTTCCACTTTTCTGATATTTTCCTATGATACCCCCTTAGGAAATTTTTCGAACAAATTGCAAAACTTTAAAAAATAGAATCGCTTCATTTTCGGGGTATTTGACGCTCCAAACCACGCGCATCAATAATCTGGCACCCGTTTTGATTTATCTCTTTTAGTTTTGGAGATATGATTTTTTGAAATTCGAAGAAAATCGAACATTTTGCAAAAATCGTATTCCAAGACCAGTTTTCTGCGAATATCTAGAAAACCGTTCGAGATATCAAACTGCGCTTTGCGCCATTCGATTCCCCGTAATTTTCCCCATCTTGTGGCTTACTTTCATAGAAATTGAGTGGCTTTCACTTTTCTGATATTTTCCTATGGTACCCCTTTAGAAAATTTTTCGAACAAATTGCAAAACTTTAAAAAATAGAATCGCTTCATTTTCGGATATTTGATGCTCCAAACCACGCGCATCAATAATCTGGCACAAGTTTTGATTTATCTCTTTTAGTTTTGGAGATATGATTTTTTGAAATTGGAAGAATATCGAACATTTTGCAAAAATCAAATTCCCCGACCAGTTTCTGCGAATATCTAGAAAACCGTTCGAGATATCAAACTGCGCTTTGCACCAGTCGATTCCCCGTAATTTTCTCCATCTTGTGGCTAACTTTCATAGAAATTAAGTTACTTCCACTTTTCTGATATTTTCCTTTGGTACCCCCTTAGGAAATATTTCGAACAAATTGCAAAACTTTAAAAAATAGAATCGCTTCATTTTCGGATATTTGACGCTCCAAACCACGCGCATCAATAATCTGGCACCCGTTTTGATTTATCTCTTTTAGTTTTGGAGATATGATTTTTTGAAATTCGAAGAAAATCGAACATTTTGCAGAAATCGTATTCCCCGACCAGTTTTCTGCGAATATCTAGAAAACCGTTCGAGATATCAAACTGCGCTTTGCGCCAGTCGATTCCCCGTAATTTTCTCCATCTTGTGGCTAACTTTCATAGAAATGAAGTGACTTCCACATTTCTGATATTTTCCTATGATACCCTCTTAGGAAATTTTTCGAACAAATTGCAAAACTTTAAAAAATAGAATCGCTTCATTTTCGGATATTTGACGCTCCAAACCACGCGCATCAATAATCTGGCACCCGTTTTGAATTATCTCTTTTAGTTTTCGAGATATGATTTTTTGAAAATCGAAGAAAATCGAACATTTTGCAAAAATCGCATTCTCCGATCAATTTTCTGCGAATATCTAGAAAACCGTTCGAGATATCAAACTGCGCTTTGCGCCATTCGATTCCCCGTAATTTTCTCCATCTTGTGGCTAACTTTCATAGAAATTAAGTGACTTCCACTTTTCTGATATTTTCCTATGATACCCCCTTAGGAAATTTTTCGAACAAATTGCAAAACTTTAAAAAATAGAATCGCTTCATTTTCGGGTATTTGACGCTCCAAACCACGCGCATCAATAATCTGGCACCCGTTTTGATTTATCTCTTTTAGTTTTGGAGATATGATTTTTTGAAATTCGAAGAAAATCGAACATTTTGCAAAAATCGTATTCCAAGACCAGTTTTCTGCGAATATCTAGAAAACCGTTCGAGATATCAAACTGCGCTTTGCGCCATTCGATTCCCCGTAAATTTCCCCATCTTGTGGTTTACTTTCATAGAAATTGAGTGGCTTTCACATTTCTGATATTTTCCTATGGTACACCTTTAGAAAATTTTTCGAACAAATTGCAAAACTTTAAAAAATAGAATCGCTTCATTTTCGGATATTTGATGCTCCAAACCACGCGCATCAATAATCTGGCACAAGTTTTGATTTATCACTTTTAGTTTTGGAGATATGATTTTTTGAAATTGGAAGAATATCGAACATTTTGCAAAAATCAAATTCCCCGACCAGTTTCTGCGAATATCTAGAAAACCGTTCGAGATATCAAACTGCGCTTTGCACCAGTCGATTCCCCGTAATTTTCTCCATCTTGTGGCTAACTTTCATAGAAAATTAAGTTACTTCCACTTTTCTGATATTTTCCTTTGGTACCCCCTTAGGAAATTTTTCGAACAAATTGCAAAACTTTAAAAAATAAAATCGCTTCATTTTCGGATATTTGACGCTCCAAACCACGCGCATCAATAATCTGGCACCCGTTTTGATTTATCTCTTTTAGTTTTGGAGATATGATTTTTTGAAATTCGAAGAAAATCGAACATTTTGCAGAAATCGTATTCCCCGACCAGTTTTCTGCGAATATCTAGAAAACCGTTCGAGATATCAAACTGCGCTTTGCGCCAGTCGATTCCCCGTAATTTTCTCCATCTTGTGGCTAACTTTCATAGAAATGAAGTGACTTCCACATTTCTGATATTTTCCTATGATACCCTCTTAGGAAATTTTTCGAACAAATTGCAAAACTTTAAAAAATAGAATCGCTTCATTTTCGGATATTTGACGCTCCAAACCACGCGCATCAATAATCTGGCACCCGTTTTGAATTATCTCTTTAGTTTTCGAGATATGATTTTTTGAAAATCGAAGAAAATCGAACATTTTGCAAAAATCGCATTCTCCGATCAATTTTCTGCGAATATCTAGAAAACCGTTCGAGATATCAAACTGCGCTTTGCGCCATTCGATTCCCCGTAATTTTCTCCATCTTGTGGCTAACTTTCATAGAAATTAAGTGACTTCCACTTTTCTGATATTTTCCTATGATACCCCCTTAGGAAATTTTTCGAACAAATTGCAAAACTTTAAAAAATAGAATCGCTTCATTTTCGGGTATTTGACGCTCCAAACCACGCGCATCAATAATCTGGCACCCGTTTTGATTTATCTCTTTTAGTTTTGGAGATATGATTTTTTGAAATTCGAAGAAAATCGAACATTTTGCAAAAATCGTATTCCAAGACCAGTTTTCTGCGAATATCTAGAAAACCGTTCGAGATATCAAACTGCGCTTTGCGCCAGTCGATTCCCCGTAATTTTCTCCATCTTGTGGCTAACTTTCATAGAAATGAAGTGACTTCCACTTTTCTGATATTTTCCTATGATACCCTCTTAGGAAATTTTTCGAACAAATTGCAAAACTTTAAAAAATAGAATCGCTTCATTTTCGGATATTTGACGCTCCAAACCACGCGCATCAATAATCTGGCACCCGTTTTTGAATTATCTCTTTTAGTTTTCGAGATATGATTTTTTGAAAATCGAAGAAAATCGAACATTTTGCAAAAATCGCATTCGCCGACCAGTTTCTGCGAATATCTAGAAAACCGTTCGAGATATCTAACTGCGCTTTGCGCCATTCGATTCCCCGTAATTTTCTCCATCCTGTGGCTTACCTTCGTAGAAATGAAGTGAGTTCCACTTTTCTGATATTTTCCTATGATACCCTCTTAGGAAATTTTTCGAACAAATTGCAAAACTTTAAAAAATAGAATCGCTTCATTTTCGGATATTTGACGCTCCAAACCACGCGCATCAATAATCTGGCACCCGTTTTGAATTATCTCTTTTAGTTTTCGAGATATGGTTTTTTTTGAAAATCGAAGAAAATCGAACATTTTGCAAAAATCGTATTCCAAGACCAGTTTTCTGCGAATATCTAGGAAAAGCGTTCGAGATATCGAACTGCGCTTTGCGCCATTCGATTCCCCGTAATTTTCTCCATCTTGTGGCTAACTTTCATAGAAATTAAGTGACTTCCACTTTACTGATATTTTCCTTTGGTACCCCCTTAGGAAATTTTTCGAACAAATTGCAAAACTTTAAAAAATAGAATCGCTTCATTTTCGGATATTTGACGCACCAAACCACGCGCATCAATAATCTGGCACCCGTTTTGATTTATCTCTTTTAGTTTTGGAGATATGATTTTTTGAAATTCGAAGAAAATCGAACATTTTGCAAAAATCGTATTCCAAGACCAGTTTTCTGCGAATATCTAGAAAACCGTTCGAGATATCTAACTGCGCTTTGCGCCATTCGATTCCCCGTAATTTTCTCCGTCCTGTGGCTTACCTTCGTAGAAATGAAGTGACTTCCACTTTTCTGATATTTTCCTATGATACCCTCTTAGGAAATTTTTCGAACAAATTGCAAAACTTTAAAATATAGAATCGCTTCATTTTCGGATATTTGACGCTCCAAACCACGCGCATCAATAATCTGGCTCCCGTTTTGAATTATCTCTTTTAGTTTTGGAGATAGGATTGTTTGAAAATCGAAGAAAATCGAACATTTTGCAAAAATCGTATTCCCCGACCAGTTTTCTGCGAATATCTAGAAAACCGTTCGAGATATCAAACTGCGCTTTGCGCTATTCGATTCCCCGTAATTTTCCCCATCTTGTGGCTTACTTTCATAGAAATTGAGTGGCTTTCATTTTTCTGATATTTCTATGGTACCCCCTTAGGAAATTTTTCGAACAAATTGCAAAACTTTAAAAACTAGAATCGCTTCATTTTCGGATATGTGACGCTCCAAACCACGCGCATCAATAATCGGGCACCCGTTTTGATTTATCTCTTTAGTTTTCGAGATAGGATTGTTTGAAAATCGAAGAAAATCGAACATTTTGCAAAAATCGCATTCGCCGACCAGTTTCTGCGAATATCTAGAGAACCGTTCGAGATATCAAACTGCGGTTTGCGCCATTCGATTACCCGTAATTTTCCACATCTTGTGGCTTACTTTCATAGAAATTGAGTGGCTTTCACTTTTCTGATATTTTCCTATGATACCCTCTTAGGAAATTTTTCGAACAAATTGCAAAACTTTAAAAAATAGAATCGCTTCATTTTCGGATATTTGACGCTCCAAACCACGAGCATCAATAATCTGGCACCCGTTTTGAATTATCTCTTTTAGTTTTCGAGATATGATTTTTTGAAAATCGAAGAAAATCGAACATTTTGCAAAAATCGCATTCTCCGATCAATTTTCTGCGAATATCTAGAAAACCGTTCGAGATATCAAACTGCGCTTTGCGCCATTCGATTCCCCGTAATTTTCCCCATCTTGTGGCTTACTTTCATAGAAATTGAGTGGCTTTCACTTTTCTGATATTTTCGTATGGTACCCCCTTTAGAAAATTTTTCGAACAAATTGCAAAACTTTAAAAAATAGAATCGCTTCATTTTCGGATATTTGACGCTCCAAACCACGCGCATCAATAATCTGGCACAAGTTTTGATTTATCTCTTTTAGTTTTGGAGATATGATTTTTTGAAATTCGAAGAATATCGAACATTTTGCAAAAATCAAATTCCCCGACCAGTTTCTGCGAATATCTAGAAAACCGTTCGAGATATCAAACTGCGCTTTGCGAAAGTCGATTCCCCGTAATTTTCTCCATCTTGTGGCTAACTTTCATAGAAATTAAGTGACTTCCACTTTTCTGATATTTTCTTTTGGTACCCCCTTAGGAAATCTTTCGAACAAATTGCAAAACTTTAAAAAATAGAATCGCTTCATTTTCAGATATTTGACGCTCCAAACCTCGCGCATCAATAATCTGGCATCCATTTTGATTTATCTCTTTTAGTTTTGGAGATATGATTTTTTGAAATTCGAAGAAAATCGAACATTTTGCAAAAATCGTATTCCAGGACCAGTTTTCTGCGAATATCTATAAAACCGTTCGAGATATCAAACTGCGCTTTGCGCCAGTCGATTCCCCGTAATTTTCTCCATCTTGTGGCTAACTTTCATAGAAATTAAGTGACTTCCACTTTTCTGATATTTTCCTTTGGTACCCCCTTAGGAAATTTTTCGCACAAATTGCAAAACTTTAAAAAACAGAATCGCTTCATTTTCGGATATTTGACGCTCCAAACCACGCGCATCAATAATCTGGCACCCGTTTTGATTTAACTCTTTAGTTTTGGAGATATGATTTTTTGAAATTCGAAGAAAATCGAACATTTTGCAAAAATCGTATTCCCCGACCAGTTTTCTGCGAATATCTAGAAAACCGTTCGAGATATCAAACTGCGCTTTGCGCCAGTCGATTCCCCGTAATTTTCTCCATCTTGTGGCTAACTTTCATAGAAATTAAGTGACTTTCACTTTTCTGATATTTTCCTATGGTACCCCCTTGGGAAATTTTTCGAACAAATTGCAAAACTTTAAAAACTAGAATCGCTTCATTTTCGGATATTTGACGCTCCAAACCAGGCGCATCAATAATCTGGCACCCGTTTTGATTTATCTCTTTTAGTTTTGGAGATATGATTTTTTGAAATTCGAAGAAAATCGAACATTTTGCAAAAATCGTATTCCCCGACCAGTTTTCTGCGAATATCTAGAAAACCGTTCGAGATATCAAACTGCGCTTTGCGCCATTCGATTCCCCGTAATTTTCCCCATCTTGTGGCTTACTTTCATAGAAATTGAGTGGCTTTCACTTTTCTGATATTTTCCTATGGTACCCCCTTAAGAAAATTTTTCGAACAAATTGCAAAACTTTAAAAAATAGAATCGCTTCATTTTCGGATATTTGACGCTCCAAACCACGCGCATCAATAATCTGGCACAAGTTTTGATTTATCTCTTTTAGTTTTGGAGATATGATTTTTTGAAATTCGAAGAATATCGAACATTTTGCAAAAATCAAATTCCCCGACCAGTTTCTGCGAATATCTAGAAAACCGTTCGAGATATCAAACTGCGCTTTGCACCAGTCGATTCCCCGTAATTTTCTCCATCTTGTGGCTAACTTTCATAGAAATTAAGTGACTTCCACTTTTCTGATATTTTCCTTTGGTACCCCCTTAGGAAATTTTTCGAACAAATTGCAAAACTTTAAAAAATAGAATCGCTTCATTTTCGGATATTTGACGCTCCAAACCACGCGCATCAATAACCTGGCACCCGTTTTGAATTATCTCTTTTAGTTTTCGAGATATGATTTTTTGAAAATCGAAGAAAATCGAACATTTTGCAAAAATCGCATTCTCCGATCAATTTTCTGCGAATATCTAGAAAACCGTTCGAGATATCAAACTGCGCTTTGCGCCAGTCGATTCCCCGTAATTTGCTCCATCTTGTGGCTAACTTTCATAGAAATTAAGTGACATCCACTTTTCTGATATTTTCCTTTGGTACCCCCCTTAGGAAATTTTTCGAACAAATTGCCAAACTTTAAAAAATAGAATCGCTTCATTTTCGGATATTTGACGCTCCAAACCACGCGCATCAATAATCTGGCACCCGTTTTGATTTATCTCTTTTAGTTTTGGAGATATGATTTTTTGAATTTCGAAGAAAATCGAACATTTTGCAAAAATCAAATTCCCCGACCAGTTTCTGCGAATATCTAGAAAACCGTTCGAGATATCAAACTGCGCTTTGCGCCAGTCGATTCCCCGTAATTTTCTCCATCTGGTGGCTAACTTTCATAGAAATGAAGTGACTTCCACTTTTCTGATATTTTCGTATGATACCCTCTTAGGAAATTTTTCGAACAAATTGCAAAACTTTAAAAAATAGAATCGCTTCATTTTCGGATATTTGACGCTCCAAACCACGCGCATCAATAATCTGGCACCCGTTTGAATTATCTCTTTTAGTTTTCGAGATATGATTTTTTGAAAATCGAAGAAAATCGAACATTTTGCAAAAATCGCATTCTCCGATCAATTTTCTGCGAATATCTAGAAAACCGTTCGAGATATCAAACTGCGCTTTGCGCCATTCGATTCCCCGTAATTTTCTCCGTCTTGTGGCTTACTTTCATAGAAATTGAGTGGCTTTCACTTTTCTGATATTTTCCTATGGTACCCCCCTTAGGAAATTTTTCGAACAAATTGCAAAACTTTAAAAAAATAGAATCGCTTCATTTTCGGATATTTGACGCTCCAAACCACGCGCATCATAATCTGGCACAAGTTTTGATTTATCTCTTTTAGTTTTGGAGATATGATTTTTTGAAATTCGAAGAAAATCGAACATTTTGTAAAAGTCGTATTCCCCGACCAGTTTTGTGCGAATATCTAGAAAACCGTTCGAGATATCAAACTGCGCTTTGCGCTATTCGATTCCCCGTAATTTTCCCCATCTTGTGGCTTACTTTCATAGAAATTGAGTGGCTTTCATTTTTCTGATATTTTCCTATGGTACCCCCTTAGGAAATTTTTCGAACAAATTGCAAAACTTTAAAAAATAAAATCGCTTCATTTTCGGATATTTGACGCTCCAAACCACGCGCATCAATAATCTGGCACCCGTTTTGATTTATCTCTTTTAGTTTTGGAGATATGATTTTTTGAAATTCGAAGAAAATCGAACATTTTGCAAAAATCGTATTCCCCCGACCAGTTTTGTGCGAATATCTAGAAAACCGTTCGAGATATCAAACTGCGCTTTGCGTCATTCGATTCCCCGTAATTTTCTCCATCTTGTGGCTAACTTTCATAGAAATTAAGTGACTTTCACTTTTCTGATATTTTCCTATGGTACCCCCTTGGGAAATTTTTCGAACAAATTGCAAAACTTTAAAAACTAGAATCGCTTCATTTTCGGATATTTGACGCTCCAAACCACGCGCATCAATAATCGGGCACCCGTTTTGATTTATCTCTTTTAGTTTTCGAGATAGGATTGTTTGAAAATCGAAGAAAATCGAACATTTTGCAAAAATCGCATTCGCCGACCAGTTTCTGCGAATATCTAGAGAACCGTTCGAGATATCAAACTGCGGTTTGCGCCATTCGATTACCCGTAATTTTCCACATCATGTGGCTTACTTTCATAGAAATTGAGTGGCTTTCACTTTTCTGATATTTTCCTATGGAAATTTTTTAGGAAATTTTTTCCAACAAATTGCAAAACTTTAAAAAAATAGAATCGCTTCATTTTCGGATATTTGACGCTCCAAACCACCCGCATCAATAATCTGGCACCCGTTTTGATTTATCTCTTTTAGTTTTGGAGATTTGATTTTTTGAAATTCGAAGAAAATCGAACATTTTGTAAAAGTCGTATTCCCCGACAAGTTTTCTGCGAATATCTAGAAAACCGTTCGAGATATCAAACTGCGCTTTGCGCCATTCAATTCCCCGTAATTTTCTCCATCTTGTTTCTAACTTTCATAGAAATTAAGTGACTTCCACGTTTCTGATATTTTCCTTTGGTACCCCTTTAGGAAATTTTTCGAACAAATTGCAAAACTTTAAAAAAATAGAATCGCTTCATTTTCGGATATTTGACGCTCCAAACCAGGCGCATCAATAAACTGGCTCCCGTTTTGAATTATCTCTTTAAGTTTTCGAGATATGATTTTTTGAAATTCGAAGAAAATCGAACATTTTGCAAAAATCGCATTCCCCGACCAGTTTTCTGCGAATATCTAGAAAACCGTTCGAGATATCAAACTGCGCTTTGCGCCATTCGATTCCCCGTAATTTTCTCCATCTTGTGGCTAACTTTCATAGAAATTAAGTGACTTTCACTTTTCTGATATTTTCCGTTGGTACCCCCCTTACGAAATTTTTTGAACAAATTGCAAATCTTTAAAAAATAGAATCGCTTCATTTTCGGATATTTGACGCTCCAAACCACGCGCATTAATAATCTGGCTCCCGTTTTGAACTATCTCGTCTAGTTTTGGAGATATGATTTTTTGAAATTCGAACAAAATCGAACATTTTGCAAAAATCGTATTCCCCGACCAGTTTTCTTCGAATATCTAGAAAACTGTTCAAGATATCAAACTGCGCTTTGCGCCATTCGATTCCCCGTAATTTTCCTCCCATCTTGTGGCTTACTTTCATAGAAATGAAGTGACTTCCACTTTTCTGATATTTTCCTATGATACCCCCCTTAGGAAATTTTTCGAACAAATTGCAAAACTTTAAAAAAATAGAATCGCTTCATTTTCGGGTATTTGACGCTCCAAACCACGCGCATCAATAATCTGGCACCCGTTTTGATTTATCTCTTTTAGTTTTGGAGATATGATTTTTTGAAATTCGAAGAAAATCGAACATTTTGCAAAAATCGTATTCCAAGACCAGTTTTCTGCGAATATCTAGAAAACCGTTCGAGATATCAAACTGCGCTTTGCGCCATTCGATTCCCCGTAATTTTCCCCATCTTGTGGCTTACTTTCATAGAAATTGAGTGGCCTTTCACTTTTCTGATATTTTCCTATGGTACCCCCTTTAGAAAATTTTTCGAACAAATTGCAAAACTTTAAAAAATAGAATCGCTTCATTTTCGGATATTTGATGCTCCAAACCACGCGCATCAATAATCTGGCACAAGTTTTGATTTATCTCTTTTAGTTTTGGAGATATGATTTTTTGAAATTGGAAGAATATCGAACATTTTGCAAAAATCAAATTCCCCGACCAGTTTCTGCGAATATCTAGAAAACCGTTCGAGATATCAAACTGCGCTTTGCACCAGTCGATTCCCCCGTAATTTTCTCCATCTTGTGGCTAACTTTCATAGAAATTAAGTTACTTCCACTTTTCTGATATTTTCCTTTGGTACCCCCCTTAGGAAATATTTCGAACAAATTGCAAAACTTTAAAAAAATAGAATCGCTTCATTTTCGGATATTTGACGCTCCAAACCACGCGCATCAATAATCTGGCACCCGTTTGATTTATCTCTTTTAGTTTTGGAGATATGATTTTTTGAAATTCGAAGAAAATCGAACATTTTGCAGAAATCGTATTCCCCGACCAGTTTTCTGCGAATATCTAGAAAACCGTTCGAGATATCAAACTGCGCTTTGCGCCAGTCGATTCCCCGTAATTTTCTCCATCTTGTGGCTAACTTTCATAGAAATGAAGTGACTTCCACATTTCTGATATTTTCCTATGATACCCTCTTAGGAAATTTTTTCGAACAAATTGCAAAACTTTAAAAAATAGAATCGCTTCATTTTGACGCTCCAAACCACGCGCATCAATAATCTGGCACCCGTTTTGAATTATCTCTTTTAGTTTTCGAGATATGATTTTTTGAAAATCGAAGAAAATCGAACATTTTGCAAAAATCGCATTCTCCGATCAATTTTCTGCGAATATCTAGAAAACCGTTCGAGATATCAAACTGCGCTTTGCGCCATTCGATTCCCCGTAATTTTCTCCATCTTGTGGCTAACTTTCATAGAAATTAAGTGACTTCCACTTTTCTGATATTTTCCTATGATACCCCCTTAGGAAATTTTTCGAACAAATTGCAAAACTTTAAAAAATAGAATCGCTTCATTTTCGGGTATTTGACGCTCCAAACCACGCGCATCAATAATCTGGCACCCGTTTTGATTTATCTCTTTTAGTTTTGGAGATATGATTTTTTGAAATTCGAAGAAAATCGAACATTTTGCAAAAATCGTATTCCAAGACCAGTTTTCTGCGAATATCTAGAAAACCGTTCGAGATATCAAACTGCGCTTTGCGCCATTCGATTCCCCGTAAATTTCCCCATCTTGTGGTTTACTTTCATAGAAATTGAGTGGCTTTCACATTTCTGATATTTTCCTATGGTACACCTTTAGAAAATTTTTCGAACAAATTGCAAACTTTAAAAAATAGAATCGCTTCATTTTCGGATATTTGATGCTCCAAACCACGCGCATCAATAATCTGGCACAAGTTTTGATTTATCACTTTTAGTTTTGGAGATATGATTTTTTGAAATTGGAAGAATATCGAACATTTTGCAAAAATCAAATTCCCCGACCAGTTTCTGCGAATATCTAGAAAACCGTTCGAGATATCAAACTGCGCTTTGCACCAGTCGATTCCCCGTAATTTTCTCCATCTTGTGGCTAACTTTCATAGAAATTAAGTTACTTCCACTTTTCTGATATTTTCCTTTGGTACCCCCTTAGGAAATTTTTCGAACAAATTGCAAAACTTTAAAAAATAAAATCGCTTCATTTTCGGATATTTGACGCTCCAAACCACGCGCATCAATAATCTGGCACCCGTTTTGATTTATCTCTTTTAGTTTTGGAGATATGATTTTTTGAAATTCGAAGAAAATCGAACATTTTGCAGAAATCGTATTCCCCGACCAGTTTTCTGCGAATATCTAGAAAACCGTTCGAGATATCAAACTGCGCTTTGCGCCAGTCGATTCCCCGTAATTTTCTCCATCTTGTGGCTAACTTTCATAGAAATGAAGTGACTTCCACTTTTCTGATATTTTCCTATGATACCCTCTTAGGAAATTTTTCGAACAAATTGCAAAACTTTAAAAAATAGAATCGCTTCATTTTCGGATATTTGACGCTCCAAACCACGCGCATCAATAATCTGGCACCCGTTTTGAATTATCTCTTTTAGTTTTCGAGATATGATTTTTTGAAAATCGAAGAAAATCGAACATTTTGCAAAAATCGCATTCTCCGATCAATTTTCTGCGAATATCTAGAAAACCGTTCGAGATATCAAACTGCGCTTTGCGCCATTCGATTCCCCGTAATTTTCTCCATCTTGTGGCTAACTTTCATAGAAATTAAGTGACTTTCACTTTTCTGATATTTTCCTTTGGTACCCCCTTACGAAATTTTTCGAACAAATTGCAAATCTTTAAAAAATAGAATCGCTTCATTTTCGGATATTTGACGCTCCAAACCACGCGCATCAATAATCTGGCACAAGTTTTGATTTATCTCTTTTAGTTTTGGAGATATGATTTTTTGAAAT
>JARFXV010002773.1:0-36562 GCA_031761425.1 Cosmopolites sordidus | reverse complement strand
TTTTAATGGTCAAAATGTTTATTGCTTGAAAGTTATTTTCTGCATTCAGCACTAATTATTCATTGCCAAACTTGACTGTGTTCATTCTTGGATCAAAGAAAAACCCATGTTGTCTGATTTAATCCATCTCAAGAATAAATTCCTTCTCTATATCAGCAACTATGGCTTTGTAGCTTATAGAATTGAAACCAAGTGTAAGTTCAACTATGATTTCTCAATGAGCTGGTGCTGTCCCGGTGACTGTTCGCAATATTAGTCTCCTTGCAATAGGCTGTATTCTACTGGGATCAACTAAATTCCTTTTAATTAAAGAAACGACTGCTCCAGTATCTACAGTTACAGCCTTCAGTTGTCAGCGTTCAGCCAGCGTTCTCCCCTTGACACTGGCTAATATTCGTTTCCTTGTTGGTAACTTGGGCTTGCATGTCTTAGACTAGTAGATCTTTGATTACAATTTCCCGAAGAATATCTGGACATCCTCACTCTGCAGTCCCTTTTTAAGTTTCCCTTTTTTATGGCATCGAAACCACTGGACTTGATTGAAAGTACGCTGGTTGGACTTTCAATTTAAAGTGTCAATTTTTCCCACCAGCGTATGCAGGACATTTTCCAAACCTGTTTCGTGTGCACGTATACTCTCACTTGGGTCCTCAATAGTCAATGCTTTTCATAATCTAATTCCAGGGCACGGACAAAAACATCACTACTCCTTCTGGATTTGGACATTTGTAGGGTTCCTTGTATTTTAGATTCTCGCAATCCATCAATAAAAGAAGACAAGCCATCCATTCATGCTTATCCTCTCCTGAAGTAGGGAAAGCTAATCTTATCAATCTTTTGATTTTGGGCTCGGATTCCTGAAGTGACTTACCAGACTTCTGTACTCAAGATTTAACTGAGTCCGAAATACCTCTTGTCGATATTGCTTTCCAAATCGCCTCTCCAACGTTTGTACCAGATGGGGGTAGTCTTGCTTGTGACAGGCTGGCATACTCTGAAGTAAGTTTAATGCAGGCCCTCTCAGTGAAAACTATTAACGACGTGTTTTTATCTTCGTCATTCGATCCGTTAGCTGTAGCTGTCGCTTCAAACTGTCGAAAATACATGTTCGAGGAAGTGGAGCCATCAAATGGTAGTTTTATTTTAATACTGGAAATATGTCCAGCGGGACCTTGAATCTTTAACTTTTTCATTACTCTTTCCAGTTTTTCAACTTTACTCTTTAACTCGCTCTCCATATTGTTTTGTTTATTTGCGTTTCTACATTTTCTTCCAAATCGGTAATTTCCCCTTTAACGAAATCTATAACACCTTGAAATTTGTTTTCTTGTTTTTCCATAAAATTTTGCATTGGTTCTTGATTTTGATCCAAAATTTTCTGAAACCGGTCTTACTCTTTTAGCTTTTCTTTTTGTTATCGAGTTATTTTTTTCTTTCTGCCTCTTTTCTTCTAAGACCTGCACATATTTCTATTTCATAATTAGAGTCTGTTCTTGATGTCTTTCGGCTTCTTTTTCATGTGATCTTTTTTGTTCTTCTTGCAACTCACTAACAGGTTCGTGTAATTTCTTAATTTGTTCTTCCATTTTTGCTGTCTTTTTGTGGCCATATAGTAAGAAAACTCTCTTGAGAATGTCCTATCTCAATGTATTTTACAATATAAGGCATCAAAATCTGATTTATCTCTTATATTCGTAAAAAGAATTTTCTAGATTTTTTTTTCAAAGTTATCTTATTAAGTCTTTGGCCTTTATTACATTTGTAAATTTCTATTGCTTCTAAATGTTTGGTTTTTACTTTTTGTCGCTCTCTATAAAACTTTCAAATTTGTTGTCTCTGGAAATATATGTTCGGTATCTGTAAAATGGTTCGCAAAATTACAATTTTGTTTCTTTAGTAGGTGCGCAAATTGGTGTTCTTTGAATCTGATCTGAAAACTTCGACTTCGGAACTTAACACATAAACTATTGATTTTTTTATTTTGCAGTTTTCTATCTTTGGCATTAAAAAGTAATTTACTGGTTGGCAGGCACCTACTAAAGAAACCAAATTCTAATTTTGCAAACCATTTCACAGATACCGGACATATATGATCCTGAGATTTAAAAATTTTACTTACAGCTCCAAAAAGTAAATAACTACACGATTTAGAAGCAATAAAAATTTACAAATTTAATAAAGACCAGTCCAGGCATTTATTAAATGATCAGATATATCCAAAAATCCCCACTATTTAAAATATTATAATAAAAAAATACCCTCAATAAAAATGTAACAATTTGTTACTGTGAAATTGTTTACGAAACTACAGTCACAAACTTAAAAAACAAAATAAGTGATAACTAACAAGGTAAAAATTTCTTTTACTTAATTTGAAAAATTAACTATCACAAAGTCACGGAAAAATCAATGAAATATTGTAACAGTGTGTCTGCTATCTTTAAATTGTATGTTTTGACATTCTGATTTGCATTCAATGTTTCAATTTAACTCATCTCTGAATTGTTTTTTTTTAATTTATGATCCTCTTTGAACATTGAATTACCTAAAATTTGAGTAGTTGACATTTACATTTACAAAATAATAACTGTAGTTTCCCCCTTTACAAAAAAAATTGCTGCTTTACAAAATGTCCGCTTTTAAATGACAGTAAGATACATACATTACATATTTGTCGACTATCTAAAGACGTCAAAAGGCAAACACTTTGGAGGTTTTCACCATATTCGCTACAAATTGTTTCCAACCAATTGTGCTTGTTGGCTTTCTCCTCGTGGTTTACTTTATCTTTGGGGGTCCCAAAATTACTCGTCTGAGTCTAAATACTCTCCGCAATATTTACTCGATTTAATGTTTAGGAAGACCTCTCATTTAGGTGTTAATATTTTATAATAATGAGATTTGCGTCAAATTTAAAATCCATTATTTTATGGCCGAACATTATTTACTTTTACAAAGTATTTTTAATATACTGTTAAAACTAGAAATCAAGTGACGCATGTTAAACGAATAGAATATTCGAAAGGGAAAGAACCTTCTAGAAACCGGAAGGATTTCTCTATAGCAATATACATATTAATCTTGTTTTTTTAGAACATTACGGTTATGTATTTTATAGAATCTAAAATCAATAACACTTTACTGTGAAGTTGTTTCTTTTATATAACGAATTACAACAATATTATCTCTATCGACTATAATTTAAGATTCAATATTTAATTATAGCATACAATTATGTTAATAATTTTACATGCCGTTTTAATATTAATCCTCTGATGTATATACTAGTTTTATTGATATTCCTCTTTATACAGTGGCCTAAATGAATATTATTATTTTATGGTATTTGGGTACTTTAGGTGTTAAGTTTAGGTTTAAGTTTAGGTGTTAAGTTTAGGTTTAGGTTTAGGTTTAGGTGTAAGTTTAGGTGTTCTGGTAATAAGTTGATAGGTTGATTTTTATTGAATATCCATCAAAAATAACTCTAATATTAAAAGTTGAATAAGATTCAATTAAAAATTAATTGTTAAATTAAATTAAAATTAAACACTCCATCGGAACTCACAAATGAAATTGACTACATATATATGCAAGGATAAAACAATATTTTGCAATTGTACTGTCCTTAACCATTTTAAAGTTGACGAAGTAGCTATAAAATGGTACGGGCAAAAATGAGGATATACTATCGAGGAGAACGTGAAACAATGGTAAAGTTAGAGAAAAGGTAAAGTGGATTCAGAAGAGTAGCGATTTTGAGAATAAAACGATTTTCAAACCGAAACAGAAAAATATATCAAAGGATCAATAATCTCTAATTACACCATTGGTTTAATAAAAAAAAAACATGGACAATGAGTTAATTTCAAGTCTTCTAGGGAGGATGGAGTTCTTTGAAAGACCGTAAGAAAACGTTAGACTATACTATAAAACCGACGCTACACAATGGCCATACGATATGAGAAGCGTCACATGGACAATGTGTGAATGGTAAAGTTGGCGCTTGTAAAAGCGCGGGCAGAGATTGGCATTTACTGATTCATTGTACGGATTGCGGCAATGTGTAAATGCTCACTTGTGATGTGTGAAAGAACAGTTAACGTTAGATCAAAAATTGACCTGCCCATGTGGGCCAATCTGTAGTGCCGGCTTAAGGAGATGCTTTGGTTCGAAATCAAAATTAGTTGATCATTTACATATCAGTTAGGTCACTTTGTGAAAAAGGCAGTCTGTTCATGTAACACATCGGTCAATAAGTTCCCGGTCTGACATATAAATGGCTTACGAAAAATTTTTACCACTGGTCGATTGTGTTAACCTTCAATGTCAAAATTTTATGACAATCTGTCTACTAGTTTCTGGGTTGTTGTGCTTTAAGATCGCTACTTTTCTTATTTTCAAAACAACAACAAAAAATCATTTCGTGTGTTGATTAAGCATTACTTTTTAATGGCGAACAATATCATCGAAGCAAAACAATGGCTTGATAAACATTACCTGGACTCTGTTCCAGGAAAATCAACCATAATTGATTAATATGCTGAGTATATATATATATATATATATATATATATATATATATATATATATATATATATATATATATATATATATATCTCATGAAAGTAGTTCTACCTTGCTGTGAGGGGCTGTGTATAATTACAATATATTAATAGCCATTATTTACATTATACTGCATTATATTCTGATGGGTTATGTTTGAATGACGTTGTGGCATGTTCGTGTTCATATAGTTTTTTCTTTATTTGGGTTTTTTGCCACGATCTAAAATTAAAAAAATATCAAAAATATCTGTTCTTATGTAAATAAAGAATCACTGGGTAAAAACAAAAAACCTAAGGAAGACAAATTTCTCAGTGATTCTTTTTTGTCATAAATTTGCCTAAAGAACAGAATTAAAAAAAAATAAAAATGTTCTAAAAAAATATACAAACTTTTAACGTTAACGTTTCGGGAAGTATTCTCCTCCAGTTGTCAAAACGAATCTAAAAATAAATTATGTTAATTTCTATAAATTCTGAAAAGATAGGGAGTAAATATATTTTTGTGTATGTCAAGGATGCTTACATTGACAATTAGTTTTTAATGACAGTGACATACTACCAAAAAAATATATATAAGTGAGGTTTACTGTGTGATTGTGATTGTGTATTGAAATACTTAAATGTTTTTAATTATATTCTTTATAATCGGGAACCATATTGAATTTAAATCTACCGAAGGCATAGCAATACAGTTATTTTTATTTAAATTAATTATAGCGGTTTCTTTTAACCTTCTGTATTTTGTTACAGATTCTTTTAATACAGTTTTGGAATTATTCCAAGTGATTTTATTTTCCATGCGTGTTAACAAATTCTCTCTTTTATTCTAACATCTAACGGACTACATGTCTCACCTATATAAAATTTGCCACATTCGCAGGGAATTTTATAAACCACATTTTTGGTATTTTGTTGTGTGTTATTTGGTTTAGTTTTTGTTAATATAGAACTTGGAGTATTCTTTGTTTTACATATCGTTCTTATGTTGTATTTATGTTCTACTTTTTTAATTGTGTCCAAAAAATCCAACTCGGCGTCTATAATTTCTTCATGGGTATGTTTGCAATTTTTCTTTGTAAATGTAAACAGTATTCACACATTAAGACGTAAAGTTCCATCTGGTAGGAGCCGCACGGGGTAGACGCTTTTACACGACGCTGTCCAGAACAGTTGTCCTTTTGGATGATCGAGAAAAGAATGTGAGAAATGCAGGCAGATTTGCAAAAAACCCCTTTACATCTTTTTCTATTGTACAGCACCTTTCAATTATTAGATTTCATTGGTGATTTTTTATGACAATTCGGTCTTATTTCTATTCATATATTGCACTGAATACGTCTTCGCTATTGTGATCGCCCAAAACATTTATTTTGCAACCACTCGAAAAGTCGAAAAGCGCGATGGCGAAAAACGCTTTTCTTTTTGTTTTTCGCACGCGATAATAAAGAAAACAGTAGCGGCACAAACTTGTCTGTGCCCAAAGCACGTATTCTTTAACCAGTGCGCTTCGGCAACCCACCACCAATTTCGTTACCGCGAATGACATTATGGATGTTAGACTATAGAAGTCGCTAGAAGCGTGATCATAGACAGAACAGAGAATAAATTAATATAAAATCTGAAATTTTATTTTTCACTTTATTTTTTAATTTTTTAGGTATGGCACGTGCCAACGTGCCCTTATGGACCAACCGCCACTGCTTCCGATCTTGGTCTATCTATTTTGTCTTTCCTAATGTCCCTGCCTCGTATATTACCTTCAATATCTATCACTTCACTGCCTATTTTCCTAACCATCCAAGTTGTCTCTCTTGGATAACTTCTTCTACTTATATTTAGTTTTTTTAATACAGAGGTATTTCTAATTCAATCTCTTCTTGTGATTCCCTTAATCTTTGCAAGGAATCTCACTCCTAGAGCAGGATTTTTTCTTATTCTTGTCGGTGATTCTCCAATACTCACTGAAGAAAGCGAAAAGTCTTACTATATTTTTATATACCTCCATCTTTACCATTTTGTTGCAGTTCTTTTTTTTCCAAAAAAGACATTTTTGAGTGCGTTGTATGTTCTTCCAGTCATGCTTATCCTTTCACCTGTTTCTTTATTTATTTTTCCATATTTCTCTCTAATTGTTCCTAGACAGTTGTCCTAATCTGTTTCTGTTTTTTGTTTTAACCATCGAGTTCTATTTTATGTCGCTTTTCTTTTGCTGATAAGATCATTGTTTTGATTTTTTCAATGTTTATTTCCATACTTATCTTCTTGAGTTTTGTTTGTTATATAATTATATTTTTCTGTAGTTTTTCTTCCGTGTCTGCTGTTAGTATCATATCGTCTGCAAATAGTAGCTCCATCACAGTTATTTGTCTAATTTTCTATTACCCTACATTTTTCCTTACAGGTTTATATTACATCGCCTAATAGGACAGAAAACAACAGAAGGCTTAGCCCATATCCTTGTTTCAAACTTATATTTTTATAAAACTTGGATGATTCATGAATATGTGTTTTTCCTTTGTTTATATTGTTGCTACACAGGATTGTGTAACTCTTCCAAATACCTTGAGCCTCTTCTAGTGAAAATTCCAATATATCTCGTAAACTACTTTCTAATATTCTTGTTAGAACTTTACTCGGTATATTAGTCAGATCCCTTTATAGTTAGAACAGTCCTTTATATCATCTTTCTTGTAAAGTAGTAGTATTTTTTCTGCGTTCCATTATATTTTATATTTGTTTTTTTTCTTGCAATATCGTTTGATAATCCCCGAAATTTCTCTATTACGATTTGTGCCATGTATGGTATAATTTTTGCCGTAATACTATCCTCCCCTGGAGCTTTTCCTAATATTAGCTTACTTGTAGCTTGCGTGACTTCTTCTGCCGTTATTTTGCTTATGTTATATTGTAGTTCCATTTTTGCCTTGTGTTGTATTTTTGCCATTGTGTTGTGTTGTATTTTTGTATTGTTCTTCCAGTTCCCCCGCTAGTTCTTCGAAGTATTTTTACCACCGTTCCAACTTTTTTTCTCAATGGAGACCATTCCATTTTATCTGTGTTCTTTAGCTTTAGTGTTTTTTTTTTGTTAAAGATTTTTTATTTTATTGAAGAATAGTTGCTAGCTATTTGAATTATTTTCCTTAATGTTATGTCCAATTTCTTCCCATGAATGTTGTGTGGTCATTTTTATTATTAGCTTTACCTCCGTTCTCGTGTTTATATTCTATTGTTTGGTCTTCTTCTCTATCAGTTTGTAGGAATTTTATCCATTTCACTTTGTTTGTTTGTTTTCTGAATCGCTCCTCTAAATTGTTTTGTTATTTGTTTTTTGTTTCGTCAGGATATAGTTTACAGGATTTCATATTTTCTTTTTAATTTTCTTTCTTTTTTGGTTTGTGTTGGTTTTGATAATGTCATTTTCTACGCATATATCAATTTTTGTTTCGTTTCCATTTGATCGTTTTTTGTTTTTTTTTCATATACCCTCATATACCTTTCGATTCCTGTATTTCTATTTCCTAACTCTTCCTGTCAAGTCTCCTATAATTATTAATTTTCTATGACCAATATCAATTTCTCATTATAATATTACAAAAAAATATATTTTTCTTCCTTCCTGGCATTATCATTCTGTGCATATGCTACTATTGCGGTCCACACATTATCGTCGTCTATTTTCACCTCTGCCACTAGTAATCTTGCATATATATCTTATACATTTATTAGATTTTTTCCTTTTTCTTCTTCTATTATTAATGCCGCCCCTTCAGCAGATAATCTATTTTGTGCAATTTCATTTCTTCTGTATTAATTTTTTTTATTTGTTTGTGTGTTTATTTCTTGGGTTGATTTTTTTGTCTTGTTCTTTTCCATTGCCTTGTTCGTTAATTCAAAAATGCTATCCCTTCTTAACATTTATAGTGTTTTGTATCTATTAATTCGAAACATTCCTTGGTGTTATTTCATTTCCATTTTTCTCCGTTAATTGTGACACCTATAATGTCCAAGTTCCTCCTTAGCTCTCATTCTTAACTGTTTTCCTTTTCGTGTTCTTTTTTTTGTGATATCTTTATTGATGAAAACTTTTTCAATTCCGTTTTATTACCTTTCAGTTTATGTTTGTTTTTCATTACACATTCTTTATCTTCTAATTTCTCGAATTTTATCAGATGTATCCTTTCTACTAATTTTTGGACTTTTTATCTATGTTACGATGTTAATTTCTTTCTCCAGTATTTTCTGCATAACATTTTTGAGTTTTTATAAATCGTTTTATTTGGCTTTTATACCTGTTACTACTATGTTATTTTTCTTCTTTTCCTTTTTTGCCATCCATTCTATTCCATTGCATTCCATTCTACTATCAACTTTTTCCATTTCTTTTAATTATTTTTTTATGTTCCTTTGCCAATCTGTTATTTTCTTGTCTTTGTATTTTATTATTTTATCGAATCTTATTTATTGTCTCTTTAATTTCAGTTTGTTCCTTATTCGTCATTTTCTGTTCTGCTTTTAGTTCCCTCATCATATCAATTGGCAGATCTAACTTTTTAACAGATCAGATTCTTTTTGTTTTGTAAACAATCTTGTTATTGCTGCTGACAAAAATCTCAGCCTATTTACTCCCTTTTTTCTTACGTCGTCTGTACTGTAATCACCGCTTTATATGTTTTTTTTTATGTCTGGATTGCGCAATAGGATGTCTCGTCCCATCGACTCGAAAAAACTTCAATTTATCAATTCTCAATTAGGCAGATTAAACACAAATGTACCTAACGTTTATTAGTCATATATTAATTTTGCTTTCTGCAACTTAAAATCGGCTCACTAGTTTATGAGGATGCACTATATATCCGAACTCGCCCGTATTTGTTTACTTCAACAAACGCACTCGCGTAATATTGCTAATGTTTTTGTTTACTATATGTCTATTAATGTAAGGTTGGACGCGCATAAGTTTTAAAATGTATTACTTTAAATTCATTTTGATCAGTTAAGGTTTAATTCTATTCTAACTTTAATTTATTAGTTTTTGTTTGACCTTATTTGATATAATGTTGGGCAGTGTAAACTTATTTATCAAAAGGTAAAATATAGGAAATCACTTGATAAATTCTACATTTCACACCAACATAGCTACTGCTAAATTAATCAGTATTCTTACTTTTCCAAAACTATTACTGTTAATTACTGGGTCTTGGAGATTACCGATTGTTGAAGCTAAATCATACCAGCAAGTTTATGATATATATTCATTTTTTATCCAGTTATATTTTAGCTTATATCTTTTATGTATAGCAATAAACATACCATGTTCAATTCGAATGAAAAATGTACAGATTTTGACTGAACATGCTGGTTTTTTAATAACTGGTTTAGTGCTATTTTGGAAACTAAGAATTAGTCAATCTGTAACTGTAAAAAGGCTTATAAAGACTTGTCTCGAAGAAGAGAAACATCTTTTCGAGAGTGATTTAACAATACTAATAAGATCGTACCATCAATATTCGAAGGTTATTTGCTTAATATTTTTGAATACCTATTTAACATTTTTTTTTCATTTTCTTTAGTATTCCAACCTACTAAATATATTTATGGCTGCTTTAATTTCATTAATTAATATTACATATGGCTCGACTATGATAAACTTGTATCTGGAATTTCGAATTTATAATTCTACAACTGAAAAACCTAGAATATTGCACGCTTAGACTTTTTATGATGCAAATCACTTCTATACTCTAGCAACATTCCATTCACAGGTAGGCCAATACAAACAATTAAACAATTTATTATTTCAATCGTATTTTTAAGGATTAGGCTTTGTTGTAATTGCTAGTTTATATTATGTGATGGGTCATTGTTTGTTGTTAAGTTTCATGACTTCTGTTTGTGCCCAATTGGAGATGTTAAATATATCTTTTAAAGATTGTGATTATTCCTTAAATATTAAAAATAATCAATCTTGCGAATTGAATAATTCGCAGTCATTCTCACATCTAATTACAAAACATCAATGGATAATCTAGGAAGTATTAAATACCTTTTGATAACAACACGGGCCTAGCCAGGATTTAGTTTGGGGGGGGGGGGGGGGGGGGGGGTTAGTTTGAAGTAAATAAAAAAACAAAAATATACATGAAATTATGAGGAACTTTAGGTTTGATTGAATTGAAGTCCTAATTACAGAGGTATTACCTTGCAAAGTTCTATTATAAAAGTTGAAATTACTTAATAATTTTAAAACGGTTTGTAAATAAAAATTGAAATATTTGTTTTTGGGTTTGTAATAATCTAGAATAACTGCTAAAACTATATAATAAATAATAACGTAGATATGGGATAGTGGTCACATTTCTCTAAATATTTATTATTATATATATATATACTTATATTTTTTTTTAAATAATAAATCTTTTGTCCATAAAAAATAATTCTAAATTTAATAGGAGGCACGTTTTTGAAATAATTACAATTTTTGATAATTCTGCAGTAAACTACAAAACTTTACTATACAAATTGATTAATAGGCTTTGGATATTGAATACGACAAATCGAGTCAAACAAATGATATGTAACTTACATTTTGTAGTTTGTATACTAAACATTTAAAAAGTATGAATGATTTTACCGTTGATGGATTAACTGATTACATTTGTGCTTGAATATAACTGAGAGATATGGCGGAAAAGCAATTCGTATTTATTTACAAACATATCCCAGTGGACGCCAACCGAACAGATATATGTATTACCGAGTGGTTCGGAGTTGGTCCGAGTGGGTCGGAGAGCGTGAAACTGATCTTAGTGATTAGAATAATAATGACGGATGGCCGCGATGGGAGGAACATGGCGAACAGGGAGGAACAACTCTTAAATTTGCATCTGTTGGTCAATTATCGTGTCAATCTATTTTACGGGTATTACATGAACAGCAATTACGTCCATTAGCTCTTAGCTACTGATGTGAGATATTTTGAGACGCTTACTGAGGTGGAGTCTCAGGGACTCCAAAAAAAAAACAACAATACGAGCATAACCAATCACAAATATAACAACTAAATGATCAATATATTTTTATTGTGATATGAGTCATAGATACATATAATATATTTTACTCTTAAAACGAAAATTTAACAAAAACATAGTTCAACTGAAAACGTGTTTTTCATATAAGAAAAAATAACCTACAGCATATTTGCAGTTCGCCTTACTACCATCAACAAAAATGAAACTTTCCAACCTTATATAACTAATATACAAATAAAATATTATTTTAGAACAAACGATGTGTCTTTCAATTTTAATATTAAAAAATAACACATGTTAAATTATTCACTTTTTTCAACAAATAGTATACATATGCTTTATATGCTTTGAGAACACTGTCGTGAAAACATTCAAAACTAAACAAATTTCAACCTATAGATGTATACACGATTGATAAAAGTTCAGACCCACATTGTAAATTCAAACACGGCACCACCAGAGAAAAATAAACACATGCATTTTAGAGAATCATAAAAAAAGGGACTCGTTATAAATATGAAATTTACAAGTACCCTGAAGCGGATATTGGTAGTAATAACACTTGGCACCAGAGAAATAGATATCAGTTCAGAGAATCGTGATAGTAATTGGCCCTAGAGTGGGTAAAGAGACAAAGTAAAACACTTGTGTAAAACTTAAAATAGAGGAAAATAACAGGAACAGATGTTTTTTTATAGTTTATTACATTGACAGGGACAGGTAGAAATTCGAGGTAGAAGACCGACTAGACAGTACGAAGAAAAAGTTTGAGTTGAAAGGTGGGCGAAAAGAGTCCGGATTGAATCGTTGCATATGGAGAATTCGAGGTAGATCACGAGAAGAGAGTTCCATTTTAGAGTTGCAGAAGTTTAATAGTTGATAGCACCAGTTTAAAGTTGCACATTAGAGTCATTTCCCTATTATAGTCAAGGTAAATAAATATTTTGTGATGTGTTTCACGAAGAGTAATAAACGAAACCTCGCAAAAGTTAAGACAATAAATTGAGAAATTGCCCGACAAAAGTGTAATGAAATATTTGTGAATTTAAGTGATTAAATATATATATATATATATATATATATATATATATATATATATATATATATATATATATATATATATATATATATGTATCTTCTGCTTATTAATTCAATAACCAAAATCCATTTCGCCAACCAGCGAATCCTGTGGAAAAATTGTTATCTCTCTCAATATGCGGACGAGGTTTCTGACAGAGGACTTCCCGCACAAACACTCTAATCATATTGGTCTTTTAGAGTCAATACATGCATATTTGGTTTTCCTGTATAATTTAGAACGACAAAGGTAACAGTACAAGTTCTTTTCTGCAACAAATCAAATTTTTCTTTTTGGTGTTCTCCCCAATATTCTTCCAATTAACATTTAGAATTGGCTTTACAAGCGATTTAGCCAAACTTTTCATAAATTCTGATGATCTTGATCATGGCTTATTTTTCTTGAAAGAATTATATAACACGTATGCGTTTACGGTAGGCATATCAAGTATTCTACAAAAAACAGTCATAGTCCATCTCTGCGTCCGACGACCACAACTATATACTGCAAATCTTTTGTCTAGTGAATCATCTCCTCCTTTAGTATTGTTATAATACTCTATAATTTCTGGCTTGCCGAACATATCGTTTGATTCATTTGTTTTCAGTACACACGAGAGCAATGATAGATCTTTAGTAAATCCATACATAGCTATTCCCACAAGGAATATTCCTTGTGGAAATAGCTATGTACAGCTAATTCCTTTAAATTTTGAAGGCAAAAACTCTCAAGGTATTTGCCAACGAAATGTGCCAACGAAAGTTAGTTTATGTTGTTTCAACTTTTGCAAAGTTATACTGAGGAAAATCAATTATCGGCAGTGATGTTGCGATTCATCTTATAAATAGGCTTCACTAAACGTAATACTGCCTTAGTAGGTTTACTAAGTTTGGACCCGCTATTTGATAATTGAAGACCATCGCTGTTTTTTCCACAATCAAATATGTTGTTGTATGCATATACAGTACTTTACTTACATCCGTTAGCAAGATTAATGTTTTATCATATTCAGTTGGTTTTTGGGGCATATACATTTTAAAGCAACATCTGCTCCTGAATCTAACCAACATCTCGTCAACACAGGCATTAACTCCTAAAGAATACAACAATTTCGAGTTCTTAAAAAATATTTTAAATATTTTGTATCCGATTCGTGAATTGCGAAATTCACGAATCGGTGATGTACGAATGTAATGTGCGAATCTCATAGACTCCTGTAGCTACACAATGTTATTTTACAATTCTGCTAAAACTTTACTCTTTCATGTAACCTACTCCAACAACTGACTAACAGGTACTGAGCATCCAAGGCTCCTAACATTGAACGTCTAAGTAGGATTGTCAAATATTTAAACTTCTGAGTCTGGGAGATTCCACCTCAGGGGTTAAGGGTTATATATTACTATTATAAGATTCAAATTCTCCACATGGTTTCCTCAACAATGCGCTGAAAATTAATTGTTTTTAAACACAGAATTATAATCAGACGATGTTTACTAAGAGCGGTAATATTAATACACACATTCTTTTGTGAAAGTACCCATCAAAATTGATTTTAAATAAATTTGTTGGTCTGCAGGCAATTATCTATTGGAACCTGTTGAATTATCCAATAAAGTAAATGCCCCTGCATATCAGGAGTTTTTTTGAAGAAAACTTACTACACATTTTTGGAATGCGCCATTAAATATTAGATTACGTAAGTGGTATCTACAGGACGGAGCGACCTCATAATGCGAGGGTAGTAAGATAACGTTAAACCGGTATTTTTCAAATGGAGACAAACACTAGAGAAATATATGGTGACAAGTAGTAGAGGCATCTGGTAAAATTAGAAATTTGGCATTAATGTTTCAAAAATAAGATGGAATTGGAGAAAAAGGACAATTTATATCCTATATTATATATTTATATATATATAATATAGGATATAGTATCATCTGAATTTTGCTTCTATTAGTTCTTTGAATACACTTGTTGTTTGAAAATATTGTTGCTGTTACCTAGTTTTCCCAAACACGTTGAAAAAGTCCTGGTATATTTCAAATCCAGTAAGTAGCAACAAAAATACTTTCTTCTTAATATGATATTTCGCGTAAATAAGAAGTATATCGTAATACTCACGTGAGGTTACATTCTTCATTTTCCATGGAACTTAAATAGAGAAAAAACACTGTTTGTCGTGGAAATCATCTAAACTAGTCAATCAATGTGATGTTGCCACTTCAATTTTGAATGATGTATGGCGTGATTCTTAATTAAAAAGAAAATGTTTTAAAAATATTCCCTAATTTATTTATAGTTTATTAGTTCCAAATATCATTGATATTGTTATTGTTAAAATAAACTCGAAGAGATGTACCACTAAACACCAAATTACATTTTGAAACTTCTCGACGCACGTTTCCCTGACTATACTAGCATCATCAGGAGATTATTTAAGATGTTCTATGTATATGATAACCCTACCTAATGAAGCGTGTAAAAATCATGAACCGTGAACTTTACCGAGCCTTACATTAATAATTGAAAAAGTTGATTGTACGGAATAGCTCCTTTATTCCGGTTCATGATTTTCTTACATTTTTCTATTTGAATTATTTCATATGCATCCAAAGCCCTATTGTTATTAACACTTTTTACGAGTCTTAAATTTCTAATATCTATATTGTGGTCATGTTCGATTGCATGTTGGGCAACACAAGATTTTTCATTTCTCCCATATATAGTGTGGGCAATGTGTTCTTTAAATCTCGTTAATATTGATCTTTTTGTTTGCCCAATATACCTTCGATCACAATCTTGACAACTAATTTCGTAAATCCCCGACTTTTCTTGTTGATCTACTTTATCCTTTGGATTACCCAGGACTTCTCTTAATTTATTGTATGGTTTGTACATAACCTTAATATCCACTTTTTTCAAAATGTTGTTTAGCCCTTGTGTTAATTGGGCATCAAACGGTATTACCATGAATTTACTTCTGTTCTGATCCTTTTGAAAAGTCGAAAATTTGATCAATAATTTTCTAAACTTATGTTTTCTAATTAATGTATCTATAATGTTTTTATTATATCCGATTACTTCGGATACCTCCCTAATTAATTTTAATTATTTGTTATAATTATCTTTGTTTAAAGGAAAATTGATTAATCTATTTACCATAAAATTTAAACTAGCCATCTTATTTTGGAAGCTATGATTTCAATCATTAGGAATATCCCCCGAAGTGGTGGTGTATTTTCTAAAAATATCAAAATCTAATCTATTTTCATTATTTCTACTGACTAAAATATCCAGAAATAACAAACATAGGGTTATCATATAACTAGATTATAGTTCAGTTTTAGAATTAGATTAAATTATCTCCTGATGATGCTAATATGGTTAGCGATACGTGTGTCGAGAAGTTTCAAAAAATGATTTGGTGTTTAGTGGTAAACCTCTTCGAGTTTAATATTTTACGCCGAAGGTCCCAATAGAAGAATTGATTATTGTTAAAGTCGGAGTTACTAGCAGTAATTTTTCACACTAAAACAGGTTTTAAATCATTCACATTAAGAAATGTGATGATTTTAGGGTATCGTTGCACGGAAATACTTCGAGTACTTCTGGTAGAACCCTTTTCAATAAAATATAGAATTTGTTCTTCGATATCAGAACCAATTTCTGGTTGCCACGTATTTTGGAACGCATCGAAAACTATTCGTATTCATAAGACTTTGAGAACTTGGACAAATATTTGCCGAGTTGGAAATGGCCTAAACGGCGAACGGCTTCCCCTTAGTAAGGAGTATATGATGATAATCGAATGTAGAATATATTTTTGTTTTTAAACCGAACTAAAATGCACACACAGACAGAAATAGTTGCCACATCCTTCAGGGCTAATGTAGGGCAGGATTCTTAACTTTTTTTAATAATGTTTATTAGTTTATTTGTATTTTATTCATTATTATAGTATTATTAGTATTTATTTACATAATAACCGAATAATATTGGGCGAATGTCCTTATTCGCATATTTGCTTAAATTATACATTTTTATCATTTCTATTTTTTTTCTTGGCAACCTTTAGGTTTTCGATCCATATTGTAACGAATTTTTTTTTAATATAATGTGCAAAATAGTTGGTTAAATTTACGAAAGTAGTTTTTCTTAATACATTATTAAAGGAAAGCCTACAAATATTATCATAACACTCTGTATGTTTGAGATTTATTATATTTTCCATTATTATTCAAATATATAAACAAACCATAATCGATTTCTCAATTTTTCTCAAATTAATTTCATCCACTGATCATTGTAGAAATAAAGTATTTGAATGAAATAATATTGTGTAATTGATCCAACACTTTGTAATAAAATTTTTGATTATGATACTTAATCCAAATTGTCTCAACCTTTCTATAACATATTTGCTATGTTGTTATGATCAAAAAGTAAGATGATTTATGGTAAAACAAAAAGTATTCATTTATTCATTCAAATTTATTATATCTCATTCAAGGTCCTTCCAATCCACCCTCACCAATACACTTATACCTACCAATATCTTTGCCAGTCTAAGAAACAGTTTTCATATTTGACTTCTTGCATTCCCTTCAATGCGGCCAACGAACTATCTTGAATGTCTTCCATAGACTCAAAACAACCTGCACGAAGTAGTTTCTTCAATTGGGGGAACAGGAGAGATCTCATCGTGTCATATTGTGGTATTTGTTTGATTTTGTACGAACACTTGACGAATAATTATTGTGGTGTTCAATGGTGTGAGCGGTGCAGTGCAGTGTAAAATCCATGAATTGTTTTGTCACTAATCTGGGTGTTTGTTTGGAATGCTCATATAAATATCGCATAACGCTTAAATTATATCCTCTATTTAGTTGGAAGAACTTGTGTTTGAAAGAGAAGTGTTTGACTAGTTGGAAGAACTCTTTATGGACAACACCACGGTAATCCAAGAAAACAATCCAAATTAACATGACTTTGATTCTGGACCGATTTTGATGTGATTTTTTTTGGCTTTGGTTCATGTTTAGTATTATGCTCGCTTTATTGTTGAGCTGTTTCTAGGTCATAAGCATATATTCATGTCTGATCACCAAAGAAAGCAACTCTTCGGCAACACGACTATATTTTTCACAAAATGAAGCTTTTCCGAAGAAGACAAACCTCCTTCGAAATTTATTGAATTGATCTAAATGTTATTTCAATAATATCTACAATGTCCCTTATATGTAATCGGTGATTACTCATATTCTTGATTTCGGCCAACGTGAAATTTTGGTCAACGTCCTTAACGAGGTTCATCTTCAACTGATTCTCTGCATTTACTAAAATCATTGTACCTCTTAATAGCACTTTTTTAAGATTTTCAATGCAAAAATATAAGACATTTCTTTTCGTAAATAAAATTTAATACATATTATTTCCTCGAAACATTTTCCTACTTTGAAAAATCGTAACAATTATAAAACATCCTATAAATTCTAACTTAAAACACAAAATAACATAAAGCTTTTGTCAGATCTCAACGATGGTCACATCAACTAAAAACAAATAGTTATGTTGTGAAAACATTCACAACTGAATAAGTTTCCCCGTATATACGATAAATACAAGTTTAGACCGATACTGTATATTGGAAAAAAGCACCATCAAAGACAATAAATACCCTATTTTCAGACAAGCATAAAAAAGGACAATTTTCCGTTACATTTTCAAGTACACTAAAGGGTATATTGGTGGTACTAACGGCATTAAAGAAACAGCATGTCAGAGAAACGGCCAGGAGGTTGGCACTGGAGTGGTTACAGGGGGAAAGTGAGGAACTTGGGAAAAATTTAGAAAAGAATAATACAGGACAAACGGTTATATTTTTTACCTGGCCAGTTTAGAGTGTAGAATATTGAATAGAAAGATACGACAGTTTCACGTTGAGAGCTCGAGGTGGTAGTACGAAAAGAGAGTTCGGGTTGAACGGTTGACGGTCAAGTTCGGTGACGGTGAGATCTCGTGTAATCGCAGCACGTAGAATGTTTGGAGAGAGTTTGATGAGATATTACACGGTAACAGCCCGTAGAATAGTTCTATTCTACGGGAATAGTAGAAGTACGTAGAATAGTTACTATTCTGTGTTCACGCAGAGGTTTTTGAGAAAGAAATGAGAACAATTGCAATCTACAGTCAATTTTCTGTTATAGTAAATTTCGAACAAATATTTTCTGAAATATCATCACGAAGAGTAGCATCAAACCTAGCAAAGCTTAAGATAATAAAGGTAAATATAACCCGTAAAAAAGTGCAGTAAAGTAAATTTCACTACATTTATTCACAAATGTGAATATTCAAGTTAATAAATGCCTATATGTGTATCTTCTACCTATTAATTCAATAACCAAGATCCAACCAGCGAACCCTGTGGAAATAATTAAATTCTCTAAATGTGTGGATGAAATTTCTTATCTAGAACTTCCCGCACAATATCCATTCGCAAAACTCACGAGTTTTTTTAAACAAAAGTCACCTTACTTTTTGCTTATGGTAGAATAATAATAACATAGAAATTGAGTCCAGAAAGGGGTGTTCGATTAAAATATTTTTAGTGAAATATAGCTACTGCAGTAGCTACTAATAACCGATTAACTTAATGTTTACCAAAACATTACTGTTTACTGTTTAGTAATGTTAAAATACCTACAGTATGAGTTAGCATAATTTAGTGTAAGGTGAATTTGAAAGAGATCTGTAGTTGATAGCTATTAAGGAAACAATACCCACTTGTAAGAATCTGAACGATTTGCTGCCATATGATATATCATTTAAACCGTAACAGTATTGGCCTTGCTTTTTATTACATATGACCACTGATTATCAATGGCAAGGATTACAGTGATGTAGAGAACAATATTTGAACGTGTCCTGGCATTAAATCGTGATTTGATATTCAACAGCATATACATCGAGCAGTAAATGTTATGGTAAAGGATGCTATTGCTTACGGAAGTCACTTTTAGATCATATTAGACAAAATTTAGGACAACATTATTTTCAAATATTGAAGCCCTATGTTCTTCCTACTTTAACCAGTTGGTTAATCGAATTTGTCAATAAGACAGTGAGAGAGAGAATTTGGAGCCTTTTACACAAAGATCATTTTCAGAATATAACAGAAGAGATGATCAGGGGTGCATAGGGAGAGGTCTAGAGCTCTAGAGAGTCTTGAGAAAAGGATCGAGACGACAAGAGGATATGAGTAAGGAGATTAGATGTTACAGATGTTGATTATTTTTTTTAGATGTGTGGAGGCAGTAGTGACTTCCAGATAGGAGGTAATATTAATTTCGGAGAAATCAAGGAAGTCATGTATGGGGGGTATAGCGACATATATATGCGGGAGTATTAGCGACATCACCAGATAATACGTGGGCATGTTCTTGCCTTTTCCTTTACGAAGTAATGATGTTTGATTGTATGTAAAACGTTTGTAGAAGCGTAATAAATGCATTACAATTCTATCGTAAAATTAAGAGATCGAAGTTAATGAAAAGGGAGAAGGTAACAAATTCCACTCAGTAAGTGAGCAAATTAGGAATTAATATTATTATAATTATTATAATAATATATAATTATTAAAATATTAAAGATATCGCCATAGAAATCGATTTCTATATATTCGCTAGACGAAAACTAAACGGATAATTTCAAGTTGCTTCTGGTGTCCATTGATTTGTGGCCTTGAGGGCCTTTAGATGTGTTACTACTGAATGGAAACGATGAGTAGATAAGGACAAATTTGAAGCTAAATAAAAGCTAAATAAAAGGGATAAAGGGATACATTTTTAGATGAGGAGGGAGGAGCTAACTTTAGGAGAAGGCTGAGCGGGAGGAAGAGTGGCGTCATTCTTAGTAGGTAGCCTATGGCATGGCGGGCCTGCCTTAGAGGGACAGAAAAGGGGAAGGAGAAGTGAAGGGGGAGTTAGATGAGAGGAGAGTTCACACTGATAAGTCAAGAGCTGGAGGCTGCCATAGCACGAGATGTGAGAAATATTAAACAAGAACAGTATGCCCGATATATTATGGATTTGATATGGATTTTGATTTCTAGACAATTAAAGTGGTTTGCATGGATTGTATCTCTATTTCAATTTTGAATATGAGCACACTGTGTATCGAGAATGTTTGTCGTCACAATCTCTGATGAGAGTGGGTTTACAAGAGGAATCGCTATGTGGGGGTGTATCACACGATGGACAAATGGCTATGGAATCGTATTTAGAGAACACCTGACCAAAGTGTTGGCAATTCTAGCATCCAACTGGTTGAAGGATGAAGGGACGTACTTTGGGGAGTCGAAAACTGGCTCTAACTTATTCATAGAGCTAATTTATTCATGTTTTATTTCATAGTTTACATCTCACCTCGATCACACTCTGATATTTAAGGTGTCCTAAAATATCAACTTCGACGTACAGGAGTAGTTTCCTAGAGGAATTCTCCTACGGTGAATGAGGGGCTTGTTTTGAGTAGACGCAATTAAAAACTTTTTTAAACGCTTAAGCGTAGAACATTTATTGAAGGATATTTTAGTATCAACTGGCACAAGAAGTGAATGGTAAGTTACTTTCTTACCGGCTAACACTGTACCCAAAGGCTTAGATTTTATTGGAAAATTATGGATTATAAAAGTGAAGGGGTTTTTAAAGGATACATCATTGACATTACGAGTGCAATAAACAATCTATTAAACGAATTGTATGGGCTCGTTGGCGTAATTGCGATGTTGACTACCTTATACCCTAAAGGCGGAAAGAGGGTTTCAATTTGTAGTAGAAATAGAAGTTCCATAGGTACAGATGAAAAGAAGACAACCGAGGCAGTGCACCTTACTCCCTCTACCATAAATATACTAGAGGGGTGGGAGGTAATCCAGAGGTACCGTTCGCGACACCTGATATCCTCAGGCACCATTCAGCCCTTGCCACCACACACCTAAAATGTAGCTTAAAGATAAACTCGAGCACCGGGACGCCACTGCCCTTACTCGGAGTTATTATTGTATTTTTTGAATTAATTATTCTCCAAAATATCGTTCATAAAATTATATTTTCTCATTTATAAGAAGTTTTATTTTCTTATAAATCTTCGAGTATCTAGTATCATCTAATTGTCCACAGTGGCCAATATCCGAAAAGGCCGTGATATACAATGTAATTTGAAAAATCATCTATTTTTTATTATAAATGTTGCAACTTTAATTATATTAATAACTGTTTTACTATATGTTCATACAGAGTTCCACAGTTATAAATTTAATATATTGGTGTTCATATGCGACTATGTTAATTACCCAATTATTTGCTGCAGCTTGGCAAGCCAACGAAATTCAAGTACTGGTATTGTAGAGCTATATTTAATAACTATTATAATATTTCATCAAATAGGTATATTTTAGAGTTTAGCTATATCAGACTCCTTATATGAAAGTAACTGGTACGAGCAGACTTCTGAAGTAAAACGGACTATTCAAATTGTAATGATTAGAGCTCAAAAGCCTCTTAACATTTATGTTGGTGCACTATTTCCTATGACTCTAGACTCTGCTCTGGTGGTAAGAATCATATATATGAAGAATAAATGAATTTTGTTTTTGCTTTGTTTTAGTCACTAAAAGCAGCATATTCGTACGTAACCTTAATGGTCCAATTTGATAACCGCTAAGGTTCACTAGTGTCATTTTTTGCTTTGCGCTTACATGTTAAAATGTAACTTATATATTATATGCTGGCTTTAATTTTTACTATATTTTTACATATAATATCTACTGGATTTCAAAGCTGGATAATGTTATCAAATAGTTGTGTTATTAGCACGTACATTTATGGAATTAATACTTGTAATAGATACTCATAAGAACCGTTTTATTGTAACTTTAATATTATTATTATTTATTTGAATTTTTTCAATTTAGAAATTTAATGAAAATTGAATATAGTAAATACTGTATATAAAGTGTATAATGAAAGTAATATGAATTACTATGTACATAAAGGAACAGCTACAAACATTCAGATGTCATACATGGAATAGCACAATTGAGTAGGTGAAAATTTTAATGGAAAGAGGATTTTAAAGATAACAGAGATGGGTTATAACAAAGGAAAGTAGGAAAAGGAATGCAGGAATTTAAAAAGAGAACTAGAGTAATGAGGGGACAAAATAGACGAAAGGTCCCTGGGAAGTCTACGTCTTAGTAGCCAGGGGAAATTCATATTTCACTTCATAATCATTTTTATATTATATATTCAATTTAGTTTTATAAAATGTATCTTTTTACTTTGAAGTCTTGTTGTAAGAATATTTAGTTTTGTGATTTCTTAAATAAATTGTTTTTAAAAATTACTCTCGATGTACTCAATATTTATTTAGCGCAGTCGGAAGGAAATCACGTGTTCCTTTTGGGTCTCCGATCGTGCGGTAAATCGGAAATTGGCGGTTTCAACCCCTCAGCGTGATCAAAGACTAGGTAGAGAATTATCCTAAAAGATTATATAAGGAGTAACAAGAAAAAAATGCATGATTAGTCAACATTAATTGACTATGGTGTGTTTTCATTTTCGCTTACCTTTTTATTGCAGATTCATGTATGGTTTTAAGCTCTGTAGTTTTTCTAATTAATTTATTTGCTTGGTAGTTAGAAATATGTTGATTCACCTTAGCAATTAGGAGGGTGTTACTGATTTATTATTCGTTCAGTATTGTGGAACGTGCTCTTGTCAACTGTAGTACGAAAGAAGCTCTGAAAGACTTTCAACTAACATAAACGTCGTTACTTTACTAGTACACTACTCTGTATTCTTAATAATCTGTATTATTCTGACTAATATAGATTACATTATCGCCTCATTTACATATTCTTCGTCACTTATACGTTCGTTAATCGCACCTCCAACTCTAGGATGTATAAGTATTCAGATCTTTGCATAGAGTCACTGTATTTTGTCTAACTCCACACTCTACTCTCGCCAAAAAACATCTAACTGTTATCATCGTTGCGTCTCTCTTTTGTTTTTGTGTGTCATCACTGATATATAATCTTTCACTATCTGGTTTCGCCGCTGACTGTCAATCAATGTATAACTATGACTGTATATTAGGATATATTATGACCGAAAATTTATTAAAACTATGATAATATTACTAATATTAACACGATTCCAACATTCGTCCATCCGACTAAGAGCCTGCGTCGAACTTCGAACAGTACAGTATCCAAGGTTTCATAAACTCTGCACATGACGATGTTTGAAGGGGTCCTTCATGGTTTCCAATCTTTATTACATTATACCTCTCGTTCTTTTTCGTTTTAACAACTTCGTATGGTCCAAGATATTTGCGGCTTACTTCGAGTCCAATTCTAAATTGAGTTCGTTTTATTGCAACAAGATTCCCCAACTTATACTGAGTTGCTTTCTTTCGCCTTAAGTTATAACCCTTCTTGTTTTCTTCCTGAATCCTGGGTAATTTCCTGGGTAAATGTTTATACCATTTTGTTAGTATCGGTATGACAATTCTGTGGATTCACTCCACTTTTCGGTTACCTCGAGCAATACCGGTCGTAAATGTTACGTGTTGGATTCCTTCTTCAGTGCAATATTCTATAAATTCACTTACAGTAAAAGCTGTACACATCGAATCAGTGATGATTCGATGTGGATTCCCAAATAGTTTTTGCTACTTGGCTAAACAGCTCACTGTTTCTCTGGCCGGTAGATTTCGTTGGATAAAGCCACGTATATTTCGTAAAGTCCGTAAATTGGTCCGAAATAATCAGCATGATAGGTATGCAGAGAGCCTTCCTATTTGGGACTTGAATGCAATAAACCTTCCTTCTTTCCCTCTTTTTTCTGCCCGAGAATGCACGAGAATGCAAGCGAATTGTGTAATGCGCTACGATTGTCTCGACTTTTTCTTTTAACTTGGGTATAAAAACTTCCCGTCTAATTAATTCTTCTGTCTTCTTTACTCCAAAATGACCGTCGTTGTACCCTCTTTTAACAATCTCAGTCTGCATGGCTCTCAGTTTTCCTAGAAATTCTTGTTCATCTTGATAAATTGAGCTTGGGATAATCATCAATGTTATATGTTACAAAATTATTTATCGTCGGTGGTCGACAAACGTGACTAATAAACCTCTGGAATACTGCTGGACTATTAGACAAACCAAATGGATATCTCAAAAATTCATATTAACCTGACGGCGTAACGAAAGATGTATATCTCGTTCTACCTTCATCGATATTGACATGAAAGAATCCGTTTTTGAAATCGATGGTTGTAAATGGTTCGGCTACTTCAAGTTTATTTAGGACATTCTCGATTAGTGGGAGTGGAAATATATTCTTAAAAATATTTTTATTTAGCTTCCTGTAACCGTAACATATCCTAGTATCTCCATTCCTTTTAGCTATAATAACTATAGGGCTAGCGAACTCGGATGAGTTTTCTTTAATTATACCGTGATCCAACCGTTCTTTAAATTGCCGATCGACTATTTTTTCTGGAATTCAAAGTCTTCTCAGTCTCTGATAAACTGGATCTTCATTCTTAAGTATGATCTTCATAATGATGAAGAGAGGTATAAAACGACTGATATAACGATATCAGTCGTTTTAGACCTCTCTGGTTTGTAATCATCAGTCGTTTCTGAGGCACTCTTCCTATGTGTTTTATCTACAATATGCCCTAAATCTAAATAAGTTTGATCTAAGTAGTAGGTCATTTCCAAATCAGTTCGAAATTTGGGGCGCTTATTGGTATTATATGGAATAAAAGATCGGAACTCTCACTGCGTATCTCAACTCTTTCTCGAAATGAACCTAGGGTTCTTATTTGACTCAGTCCTAATCCTTTCATCATTATTGAATTTGAATTTTTCAATTTCGGGCCGCGTTAGCAACTGAGGCCATTTGGCAGCTCATAAAGAGTATATACCAGACAAAAGCTAATGAAACTTGAATATAGTAAATATTGTATATAAAATGTATAATGAAAGTAATATGAATTAAAGAGTGTATGATTATATTCCAATGGATCTCAAACGTTCATGGGCAGTAGACAGTAAATAAAGGAACAGCTACAAACAGTCAAATGTAATGCATTGAAAGGAGCTCAATTAAGAGTAGAAGAGTAGGTGAAAATTTAAAGAGGAGTTTAAAGATAGCAGAGATGGGTTATATCAAAGGAAAGTAAGAAGAGGAATGCAGGAATTCAAAAAGAGAACTGGAGTAATGAGGGAATAACAGTGACGAAAGGTCCCTGGGAAGTCTTTGTGCAAGAACAGATAGCGAAGGGCATTGTAGTAAGACGTGACGAACAGAAAGAGGTACACCACATAAGGTACATACTGACGGAGGGTCACCACTTACTAAATAACCATTGAGAGAAGCGACAGTGCCCGATTTTAAGTCTATTTCACTTTACTAAAATATGACGCTCGAGAGTTGAAAGGGGACTACATTCGAAGAATTTAGGTTTCACCGTATATAACTTGGAGGTGAAACCCAAAGTATCCCAGTCGAATTGAACAATATGTTGAACAGTTAGTGAGATGGAGGAAAAAGCATCCCGGTGATGGAAAAACGACAAGAAGGGAAGATTTTCTTTTAGAGCCATTTTGGCTAGTATTCTGCTCGTTCATTCCCCAATATCCCTGCGTGGTCAAAAATTCAAAGGAATTTTACTACCGACCCTCTAGATTGGGATTCCTGGATGAGGAAAAGAACGCTAACAACTAGTAGCGAAGATAGTGGAGAAACGAGAGATTGGAGAGAACTTAAGGAATCAAAGCAGATATGCCAATTGAATGTTGGATAGGAGAGTGTATAAGAAATTGCCTCTCTAATGGCTAAAAGATCGACAAAAATGATACTATTCCAAGTGTGAAAACGAAAAACACTCGTAAAATTATCATGAACGAAAGCTGAACTTACTCCATCCAAGTCGATACTTGGACCTATCAGTGTAAATAACATTATCAGATCGGACGTCTTGAGTAATTTTAGGAACAATGGTAGCAGGAGGAGGGAGACCAGAAACATATTTGTTATATGGAAGGAGGCTGAAATTAGGGACACAGCGCTGATGTAACCATGGCGGCTTATGGGGGAAAGTTATTGGGTGACAGGGGAGCAAAGAAATATTAGAGTCAAGGAGAAAATTAGAAAGAGCCGTGCTTAAACCTTTGGCACATGGCATAAAACATGGTTGGGGAAATCAAGGGGGCCGAAAAAAGATTGATAAGAAAGAATAAAGGGTCTACATCTAAAACTTACTGCATATCTCAAAGGAAGATCCAACCTTCTTACATTAAGAGGGGAGTAATTTTAGAAATATAATAAAGACAGGGGAGGGGACTGGCTCTGAACGCTCCTAGAGCTAATCTAAGGGAAGAATTTGTGCCTAAACCTTCTAATCGATGAGAAAAAACATGGTTGGGGAAATCAAGGGGGCCGAAAAAAGATTGATAAGAAAGAATAAAGGGTCTACATCTAAAACTTACTGCATATCTCAAATGAAGATCCAACCTTCTTACATTAAGAGGGGAGTAATTTTAGGAATAATTTTAGAAATACAATAAAGACAGGGGAGGGGACTGGCTCTGAACGCTCCTAGAGCTAATCTAAGGGAAGAGTTTTGCACCACTTCTATTCGACGGAGATACTTGCAGGGGCAGACATGTAGGCGATGCAGCCATTGTCAACTTTTGGCCTAATGAGGGATTTGTAAAGGTGAAGGATGAGGTGGTCAAAGCCCCATATTTGAAAAGAGAGCAATTTTAATATACCAAGGTCCCGAGATGTTTGGGATTTAAAAAGCGAAAGATGTTCTTTCCAATTGTGTCTGCTGTCGAAAGTGAGGCCAAGGAATTTTATTGAGTTGACAGAAGGAACAGGAAAGTTGCAAAGAGAAAACAAACGGAGGCGAGAGCAATTTTGCCTTCGGCAGGAGTATATATATATATATATATATATATATATATATATATATATATATATATATATATATATATATATATATATTATTTATATACTATAAATAGTATATTATATATACTATAGGCTATAAACAGTAGTAAAATGTGTTTCTCGTAAAATTTTTAAAAAATCAAAATCTTTTTAACCAAAACATTATAATAAAAAAAATGAGTGAAAATATCTCTGGTGTTATGCAGCACCTGAACTATTTTTGTAAAGCCGATTATTGGATAGAACTCGCCATAGTAAAAGAATACAAAATAATTGTTCAAAGTTTATTTATTTAAATCAAATAACTGGTTAGTTGATTTAAATAAGTTCACTTTGAACAAGTCTTTTGTAGTTAATAACTAAAATACAAGTAATATATCTGTCCAAAATAAGTCCACGGGCGACAAATAAAACACTTTTTTGCAAATTTCGACTTTATTCATTAATATATTTTCCTTGATGAGCAATACCATCATTCCAACGCATTTCTAACATTGCTACACCGTTTTTTATAGAACTTTGCTTTTCTCTTTGCCTATTTGCCAAAATATCCTTCAGTTTCGTCAATTACCTGTTCATTGAAACGACATTTCTTTCTTTCTCTCTTTCCAGCGACCTTTCTTTCCAGCGTGCATTTTTTTGACATCTGAGAACAGGTAATATCGCTAGGGCCTGATCTGGAGAAAACGCTGGATGAGGAAGTAATTCGAAGTGCAATTAATGCAATTTAACCATCATTGCCAACGATTTATAACACAATGCATTGTTTTGTTGTAACAGTTCTTCTTTTATTCATTTGGATCCTTTTTGCAATCTGTTTTTTAAATGCACCAATAACAATATGTAATATTCGCTGGTTTTACCTTTCTCGAGATAATCGATGAGCAATATCCCATACGCATCCCAAAATACAGAGGCCATAGACTTGCCTACCGATAGTTGTATTTTTGGTCGCTTTGGGCGGTTTTCATTGCCTGATGTCCGCTCAGCTGAATGACAATTTGACTTCGGAGTGTAGTTATAGATCTTGTTTCATTCATTGTCGCATACCGCATAAAAATATGTTTATTTCGTTTAAACAGCTCGAAACATTACTCAGAATGATTAATACCTTGTTGTTTTTAGTCCGCTATGAATAAGCGGTAACCATTTCGACAACAATTTACGCATTCCTAAAAGTTCATGCAAAATGGTGTAAACACGTCCGTTCAATATCTTCATATCAGCTATCTCTTGCAGTTTTAATTTACGGTTTTACGAAATAATTTTGTGAATTTTTCTGGTGGTTTAACCACCCCATTTAGACGTCGAGAGCGTCATCGGTGCATGTACGGTCATGTTTGAATTCAACGTATTAATCTAAGGGTTGATTTTCCAGATGCAGATGCATCCGGGTAATGTTTAGCCATTGTTTTGATTCAAAAATAACAAAAGTGGTGTCACTTAAATCACAGGTCAAAAACTAGTAGACAGTAGGCAAGTGACGACTAGTAGACAATTGACGCCATCAAACATATATGTCAAACCGGGAACTTATTGATCGATATATTACATGAACAGATTGCCTTTTTCAGGAAGTGATCTAACTGATTTTTAAATGACCAGCTAATTTTGCTTTTGCAACTAGGTCGAGGAAATTGTGGGGTATATTGCATAGATTATAAGATATAGGGTTATAAGACATAAGATCTATACCCAAACGGAGACAAATTTCTCAGTAATTATTTTTCCGTGATAAATTTGCCTAACGAACAAAAATTTTAAAAAATATATGTTTTTTTAAATAAATACAAACTATTGAACGTTAATGTTGCGGGAAATTTTCTCCACCCGTTTTCAAAACGAATCTAAAAATATCCCGTCTCCGTCTGTGTCCCCGTTTTTTTTGTTGCATTATTTTCAGATCGTTGTGAAAAAATCCAAAAAAAGAAAAAAAAATATCATCCCCTCTTCATTTGTATTATCTAAATGGCTATTGATACCGACGCGAATGAAATATTAAATATCTGTCTCTTTATCTCTCTCTGTCTTTCATATTCTCTCTCTTTGTCTAACTTTAAATATATATATATATATATATATATATATATATATATATATATATATATATATATATATATATATATATATATTGACGCTCTAAAAATTATTTGTTAATAACGGCAACACCGCAGGACGCTCTAATGTCGGCCAAGTGATAACTTGTATACTTTTTTGACGCTCTAATGACAGCAAAATAAACAGACAAGGTGTATATTGTGACGCTATAATGATAGCCAAGTGAAATGACGCTCGAATGTTAGTCAAGTGAACAGACAAGTTTTTTATTTTAAAATCTGATGTATCTACCCCTTTTAATTCAGAATCACTCTATCGAAATTGAAGAAGTATTCTCTAAAAAAATAACGTACATGGCAGATATAGACCACTGACGCTCTAAAGTGCGTTCGTATCATGATGCTCTAAGGATAGTAAGATGTAAATATATATATATATATATATATATATATATATATATATATATATATATATATATATATATATATATATATATATATATATATATATCTTATCTTATCTATGATTTTGGTTCTGTACAGTATATCTGACATGTTTTTTGTTTTGCTTTGTCAAAAATACGTTAAGACCTGCATTAAGCCAACATATCGTCTGGAATGCATAGGCGTAGTTAAATTGATTTAGGTAAAATAATATACTTATAATGCTATTCAAGATTGTGATTATATTTTTTTAGAACGTAATTTCTTAACATGTTTTCTAAAATGTTTAGTTTTCTGAGATACTGGCTCTTAAAAAATCAAATTATTTTTTAGTTTTCGTTTGATACATATATGTAAAACCATTACTTTACTCATATAATCTATAAAATATAATTAATAATACAAACTGTTACGTTTTTTTTATAATCCTTTTCAAAAATTGTTCTATTAATAAATATAAATGTTACTTTCATTTTGATTTGGATTTCATGTTATCAAACCAGTTTTTTCTTTTTTCAAGATTTTCCAAAAATTCCAAAAAGAAGAACGCAGTGTATTAATTTTATTAAAAAGCCAGACCGTATTCCAAATCGCAATAGGTTTTTATGTTCCCATCATTTTGCTGAGGATTTATATATATATAGGATTTATATATATATATATATAGGATATATATATATATATATATATATATATATATATATATATATATATATATATATATATATATATATATATATATATATATATATATATATATATATGCAGTGTTAGAGTTCTTTGGACTGTGACCAATGAGAGAACAGTGCTGAGTGTCATCAGACACCTAACGGCTGGGTTCCACAATCTCATGTGGAACACACAACAACCTGCGTCTCCGCCTAAATGAACATATTGTTGATTACTTGACTGGGGACGGGCTCCACCCATCCCTTCCATTGCAGGGCAAATGTTTCGTTTCTTGTTGTTTAGATTCTTCAGGGCACCGACATGTGCTCTCTCTCGTCAAGAATAGGAAGATCCCATCCACAGTCAACAACCCATATTTTTCGCCGACTTCCCGTCGGATGGCTTATATATGCAGTGTTAGAATTCTTTGGACTGCGTCCAATGAGATAACACTGCTGAGTGGTATCAGACACCCAACTGCTGGGTTCCACAATATATATATATATATATATATATATATATATATATATATATATATATATATATATATATATATATATATGTATATATATATATATATATATATATATATATATATATATATATATATATATATATATATATATATATATATCTATATATATATGGACCAAGGCAAGATGGATCAAGGCAATCCTGGAGTGGATACCGCTTGATCGCAAACGTCCCGCGAAGAAGACCGAAAGCACGATGGACTGATGACATCGTTAAGTATATTGGACCCGAGTGGCAGAGGAAAGCCCAGGACCGTGAAGGTTGGAAGCATGCTGAAGAGGCCTTCATCCTGCAGTGGATCGATACGGGCTGATGATGATGATGATGATATATATATATATATATATGTATATATATATATATATATATAATATATATATATATATATATATATATATATATATATATATATATATATATATATATATATATTATTATTATTATTCACGTATGGGCCCTGGTGGACCACGCGAAGTACAATTAGAGGCGTTTGTTGTTATTAGCCTTCCTTTGAGCCCATACTAATTTCATTCTTTCGCTATGAGCTTTTTTCTTTTCGTCAGACCAAGTTGTTCCAGTCTTCCTACATTTTTCTCTCTGGGCCAACCTTCCAAACGTTAACCTTGTGTCTGAAACAACCTCTATCCTGAATTTCACTTTGTGTAATATTTGCTGATCTTAGGTCCTCTTTAATTGCCTCAATCCATTTAATTATTAGGATTTTTAGGATTTTTCTTATGATTTTACTTTCCTTCTTTTCAATGTCCTCGATGTCCCCCTTTCTATTCAAAATGAGCGTTTCTGCACCATATATACATTCTGGCTTAATAACCGTGTTGTAATGTCTCAGTTTTGTGTTTTTAGATAGGCATTTTTTGTTGAAAATATTTTGTGTAAGTCTCAATGACGTTTCCATTTTTTGACATCTACCCTTATTGGCCGCTTTTTCCAACCTGTTTTCCATGATTATTTCACCCAAATATTTGAATTGAGAGACTCGTCTGATGTTACCATATTTTGTTTTTAGAAATGGTGTTCTTAGTCTGTTGCAGGTCATGTATTGTGTCTTTTCAAAGGATATTTGAAGTCCTACCTTTTCTGCTGTTTCTTTTAGGATTTCAATCTGTTTTTGAACCGTTAATACATCTTGAGCTAAATTGCTAGATCATCAGCAAATGCCAGACAATCAATTTTGATGTTGGTTCTCCCCAGTTTAATGGGCTGGTCAATATTCAGTGCCGACTTTTTTTCACGCCACTCCTGTATTACTTTTTCTAGAACACAGTTAAATAAGAGTGGCGAGAGTCCATCCCCTTGTCTCACACCAGTTTTAATTTCGAAGGGTTCTAAGATGTCACCCATGAATGTAACTTGTGACCTCGTATTAGTTAACGTTGCTTTAATAATTGCCAGCGTTTTCAGATCTAGTCCTTGTTCTTTCAAGATTCGGAATAAAGATTTGCGGTCAATAGAATCATATGCTTTTTTGAAATCCACAAATGTACAGACGAGATTTTTATTGTACAGTTTTTGATGTCTTAGAATCAATTTTAGATTCAGGATCTGTTCAGGGTAGCATCTCCCCGGTCGAAAACCTGCCTGATATTCACCAATGTTCGGTTCTAACTGTCCCTGTGCTCTGTCTAGTAGACATTAAGATAGAATCTTGTAACAAACTGGGAGAAGAGATATTCCTCTATAGTTGTTTACATCCGTTCTATCTCCTTTCTTATGTAGTGGATGGATTGGAGCATCTTTCAGTCTTCCGGAATCCGTTCGGTTCGCCAAACTTCTTGTAGAATTTTTGTTATTTCCTTGATTGTACCTGGACCAGCGGATTTCAAAAGTTCAGCAGTGATTCCATCTTCACCACAAGCTTTGTTATTTTTAAGCCGCTTGATTTGCCTAAGTATTTCCTCTTCATTCGGTGGTAATGAATCTGGGTTTGTTTGTTTAGGGTTTAGTGTTGGTAATTTGTTTAAGGGCTCAGGACAGTTTAGTATTTGTTCAAAATATTTCGCAAGTTCTTTGCAATTGTCTTGGTTATTTAGAGCTAGTTGTCCGTTTTCCTTTTGAAAGCATAGCCTCTGCGGTTGATAGCCTGTTAATTTAGTTTTAAATATTTTGTAAAAGTTTCGGGTGTTATTTTTTTGGAAATCTTTTTCTATTTCATTAACTTGATTGTTTTCATATTTTCTTTTAGTTTGCCTAATTAGCTTCGATGTTTCTTTTCTTACTTCCAAAAAGATGTTATAGTTTATTGCTGTTTTTCGACTGTTCCAATCTTTGAATGCTTTACTTCGGCTTAATACTGCTTGCTCGCAAACTTCATCCCACCATGGATGTTTTCTACGTTTTTGTAAAGGGACCAACTTTAAGGCTTTTAATAAGTTTTTGTTTTAATTCTTGCCAGTTCTGTGCAGGTTGTTTATCAAGCTCTTCTGTTAGGGCTGGTTTTATTTTAGTTGGGTCAAACTTTGGTATTAGCAGCCCCTTTTGAATAAGTTTTCGAGGTTTTAAGCTAAGTTTGATTCTAGTCAAGTAGTGATCCGTGTCTATATTTGCTCCTTTCCCGACTTGAACATTCAAAATCCCTTTATAACTGGGGTACGAAATGGCAACATGGTCAATTTGAAATTCACCCCATGTACGTGTTTGGGCACCTCCAGGTCTTTTGTTTTGTTATTTTCTTCTTAAAATGGGTTGACATTATTTTTAGATTAAACTGCGAACATAGTTCAACCAATCTTCTACCATTATGGTTAGTCCATTTATGAGCGGGAAAACTGCCGACTGTTTCCCTGTACTTTTTTTCTTTCCCTAGTTGGGCCTTGAAATCACCCAATAGGATTTTTACATGGTTAGAGGGAATTTTAGAGATAGTCTTTTCCAGAATTTCCCAGGACTTATTTACTTTTTCAGGATTAGATTTATTTTCTTCGTTAACTGGGAGATGTGCATTGATTAATGTATAGTTTTTGTTAGCACACTTGAGGGATAGTGTCATAAGTCGATTATTTACTGGCTGGACATTTGTTATAGAACCAAGAATGTTTCTTGAGACAGCGAAAGCAACACCGAGATGTGGTGTATTTTTGAGTATTCTTTTGTCCGTTTTACTTTTAAAAAGTCTGTAGTTGCCTAATTCCAAGGTGTTATCATCTGTCAATCTGGTTTCTTGCAAAGCTAAAATTTGGATTTTTTGCCGATTTAATGTTCGCCCCAATTCGTGTAGTTTTCCTGGACGCAGGAGGGACCTTGATATTTACCGTTCCAAAGAAAGTTTTTATTTTCGGTTTCAGACGTTGGCCAGAGGTCTCCGACTCCCTCTGAAAGATTTTGCGTTTAAGCCCGGGACGCCCCCAGAATCCGAAAGTCCGGTTGTACCAGCAAAGCTGGCAGAGGATTGTCTACCTCCTGGGGTAATTTTGTAATTACTAGAACGCTTCATCTTGTACTTTGAATTAAAGGTTTGAACCATTGACGGTTCAGAGGTTAAGACTGGAGGGGTTAGTTCCAGAATTTAAATATCAGCCGCACCACTGGTGAACAGACAATGACCACTCAGCCGCTTGATACAAGTCAGACGCTAAGTGGATTTAGCTTTCTTTTTGCCTTGGTTCGGGGCTGCTTATTTTGGGATATTCGCAGCTGTCCATGAATATCTAATGGAACCTTCACTATCCATCACCCGTGACCCGTCCAGTACCTTAGGCGAGGTATACTGGAATATATATATATATATATATATATATATATATATATATATATATATATATATATATATATATATATATATATATATATAATATATATATATATATATATATATGTATATATATATGTATCATCATCATTATCATCAGCCCGTATCGATCCACTTCAGGATGAAGGCCTTCTTTCGGTCTACTTCGCGGACGTTTGCGATCAAGCGGTATCCACTCCAGGATTGCCTTGGTCCATCTGTCGTCCCATCGCCTCGCTATATGGCCTGCCCATCTCCATTTGAATTGTTTTACTCTTCCAATGATGTCACAGACTTTTGTTTGTTCCCTGATCCATGCGCCTTACTTTCTGACTCGTCTTGTAATGCCAAGCATACATCTTTCCATTCCCCTCTGTGCTACTCGAAGTTTTTGAATTGATTGCGATGTGAGTGTCCAGGTTTCACTTCCGTATGTCATAACGGGTAGAACGCACTGATCGAATACTTTTCTTTTCAGGCAAAGTGGGAGTCTGCTCTTAAACACTATGTTAAGCCTACCAAAAGCCTGCCAGCCACATTAATACGCCGTTCCACCTCCCGGGCGGTATTCCCCTCCATTGAAATCCTCTGGCCAATATATATATAGTTGTCCACAATCTCTAAATCGCTTCCTAAAAGTGAATTTTTTCTGTCCTGAGCGAAGTTATTGAACATAACCTGACTCTTTTTCAGGTTTATTTTCAAGCCAAATGGTTCGCCAGCCCTTTGCAGTTCTTGTATGCGTCTTTGCAGCTCCTCTGGGTCTTGTGAAATGAGAATAATATCATTTGCAAATCTAAGATGGTGTAAGTTTGCACCGTTGATCTTTACACCATCCTGTTCCCAATCCAGTTTACGCAATACTTCTTCAAGGCCAGCCGAGAAAAGAATAGGCGATATTGCGCCACCCCTGCCCGTACACCTCGTCCTATATTAATTCCCACTTCAAGATCATCAAGGTGAATTGGGGCTGTAGCTCCATCAAATATCGATTCTAATAGGTTTACATAGGCTCTCTCTACACCTTGGCTAAGCAGTGCATCCATTATCGCATGCTTTGCGATGGAATCAAATGCTTTTTCGTAGTTTCGATAAAAGCTAAGCACAGTGGCATGGTGTATTCGTTGTGCCTTTCTATGGCCTGCTGTACAACCTGGATGTGATCCATTGTACTGAATCCACTTCTGAATCCTGCTTGTTCTCTTGATTGTGCGTCATTCAGTTTTTTTAATATTCTTTTAGAAAATATCTTAGTGAAAACTTTGTAGATCACTGATAGGAGGCTTATTGGACGGTAGTTCGTTAAATCTTCTTGTGCTCCATTTTTATGTAAAAGGATCACTTCTGCATTTTTCCATAAGTCAGGTACTTTTTGTTCTTTGAGGCATTTCGAGTATAATTTTGCCAGTG